>VIAB01014028.1:1281-17704 GCA_009801035.1 Oophaga pumilio
TTTGGTAAATATTCTATGCACAGCTGATATGTACAATGCCTGGACGATGGCGTCTTTTTAATGGTACGGTTACCTGTGTGTATATTAACTCCCTTCAGAATTTTGTATTCTAATGTTTATAATAAAATTTGTATTTGCTAATTTTTGGTCGTTTTATCATTTTTGTGAGCCCGTTCTATATTGAATTGATGATTGACCTCTATATCCAGTTAGACACATGGAAACTTAAATATACTGTTATTAATTTCTACCATGAGTCTTGGTCTTGCCTGCTATTGTTAGCATTATATAGTGCAGTAGATAAGCCCGTGATGTAACATGAAAGATAAGAAAAACAAATTAGATTATACTCACCCGGGGGGCGGTCCGGTCCGGTGGGTGTTGCAGGTCCGGGTCCGGCGCCTCCCATCTTCATGCGATGATGTCCTCTTCCTTGCTTCTGTCGCGGCTCCGGCGCAGGCGTACTGCTCTGCCCTGCAGAGTAAAGTACTGCAGTGCGCAGGCGCCGGGAAAGGTCAGAGAGAGCCGCGACAGAAGCAAGGAAGATGATGTCATTGCATGAAGATGGGAGGCTCCGGACCTGCGACACCCACCGGACAGGACTGCCCCCTGGGTGAGTATAATTTAACTTGCTTTTCTTATCTTTCAGGTTACATCAGGGGCTAATCTACAGCATTATAGAATGCTGTAGATAAGCCCCTAATGGCGGTGGCCGCACCTTATATACAAAAAATGAGGTTATAGGTTCCCTTTAATGCAAACATAGCCTTATTACTGTCGATATGAGATCAACCCATATGGATTGGGAAAAATGTATGGTAACCGGTGGTACCCAACAGTGATATTCAGATGGCATGTACTGGTCGAATACTGGACTATTACAACGAGGAAAACTGTCATCTTATTCATACTACCCGAGCCGTGGGCAACATGAATCAGAGCCTGGCTGCACGATTGCAGCAAAGTATATTTTTCTCTGAAACACTGACATTTTTAAGAAAATATACTTTATGGCCAGGGAATCCGTAAAAGAAAATGTACACATGAACCAAAAATAGTAAAGTATAAATTTTATACCGTAGTTAAGAAAAAAACAAAAAAAAACACAATAACAGACAAGGTTAAAAAGTGGGAAACTACAGAGTGGTACCAAACACCCACTATATATCAAATAGAGGCTGTACACAATAGATTATATACTAGAAAAAAGTTTCAAAAAAGAGAAAATCATGTAGTCATGGTATTCACAAAGGAAAGTACAAGAAATCCAAAAAATGACCAGGGACCATAGCCAGAGAAAAGCCATGTACGGCTTCTCCCATGGCTGGTTTCTCCCAGAGCTGCTGTTTCTTGCGATTGACAAGTTTCTCTTTATGTACACACAAGGGGAGACCTGTTAAACACCTGCAGCAGTTCTGGGAACAGTTGATCGGGGTTGTCACTAGAGACTAGTCTCGTCTCTGGCTATGATCCATGGCTAAACCTTTAATGCTCTGGCCTTTAAAAAAAATATATACCTGGTTGCAATCATGGAACCAGGATGTGATTCATGCAGTTTTGGAAGTATCAATCCGATTACACATTTCCTTTAAATTTCTAGATTCTTGAGATTTATATTTTGTCTTTTAAAATAAACACCAAAAAAAATTATGGCTTGCTGTTCTCACAATCCAAGAAGCATGAGTTCTGTGACACTTAAGCCTTGGTTTCAGGATTTTTGTTTAGTAGCAAAATTAGGACAGAGGGATATTAAACTGCCCTTCTTGTTTTCATTGTCTGATGAATAATACAAAAAAAATCTGTTGTTAAGGTTCTGTTACTGCAGTATATCTAAGAATAATCAATTCACAGTAACACTGAGTGACTATACAGGTCCAGCACCTCTCCATATTATTTAACTCTTTGGATTATTATTCGCAGACAGACTAGTTGGCTGCCTTCAAATGTCAGTTTCTTATGTACATAATATGCGGTCCATTTTTTAAGGATGGCAAATACAGACACACGCCCATTGTATTCAGTGGTGGTGTGCATATGTCAGATATTTCACACGGATCATATGTCCGTGTGAAAAATTTGCTGACAAACGGACGACAGCCATGTGACTTCTGTGTGACTTGTACCCAAATGAAATTCTCTGGCGGCTGGGGAAAGCAGTACAGTTAGCAGTTTTCACAGCCACCGGTTGCTGAATATAACTGTTAGCCTCCTTGCCTGGCCTCCCTGTGATCAGCAAGACCATGTTACACTGATGACAGTTGTAGTCAGCACTGCTGTCATGGACTAGTGTGAATTAAAATAAGTAAACGGAAAAAGTGGCATGTAGTCCCCTTTATTTTTACTAATCAGCTGAGGGAAAGCAAACAGCTGGGGGCTGGTGTTATTATTCTGGGAATGGATAGATATCCATAAAGATTCCCAGCCTATTAATATCAACTCACAGCTGTCTGCGTAGCTTTTTTACTGGTTAGTAAAAGGGGGATCCAACAAAAATGATGTGGGGTACCCCATATTTTTAAAAACCAGCAAAGGCTGAACAGACAGCTGTGGGCTGATCTTAATAGGTTTGGAAGGGCCATGGATATTGGCCCACTCCCAGACTAATAACACCAACCATCAGCCAATCCAGAAATGGTGCATCCATTAGATTGCCCAATTCTGGCGCTTTGCCTCGATTCTTCACGATTGCACTGTGATGAGCGGTTACATCAGTAACGTGACCGCTCAGCACAGCAGCCAGAGCACACTGACAGTAGCCTGAGATCGCGGCTGCAGTGACATAATTAATGTTACCGCAGGTCACAGGCAGCGGTTCTCACAGTAACCTCTGTGAGCCAGCCTGTGAACTGCAGTATTTAACTGACGTCACCGCTCGCAGCGAGAGAAAGTTCTCACGCTGCAAGCGGTGATGTTAGAAAGGTTACCGCAGGTCACACATAGTCAGCTCACAAAGAGGTTACTGTGAGAACAGCGGCTTGTGACATGCAGTAACCTTAATTACGTCACTGCTCGTCACTATAGCTGCTTTCTCAGGCTACTGTCAGTATGTTCTGGGTGAAAAACAATTAGGTCCTAATATTCATGGATCCCTTATGGTCCATACTGTATGATATGTACCTGTGGAATACATTTGAATCCCAAACAATTTTCCTAGCATTTGTCACAGGTCACAGGTGAGGATGTTACCTTTAGTAGCCATTCAAACCCATTTGTGTCAACTTCTGTGCCTCCTTATCAGGCCAAAATCACCTGGGTATGTGAACTTTTGATCAGGGTCATTTGGGTGTTTTGGGTTGTCATTATGATTTAAAAAGAGAAAACACAGTAGTTTGACAATAAATGGCTTCACTCAACCGCTAACCATGAGTGGAGAAAAAGTTTGGTATTATCATTCATATTCTCTGAAAAAAGGCCAAGAAAGCAAATATTCTGCTGGGGCATGTAAACTTTTGAGTACAACTGTAGGTAATTGATTTACTGGAGATTTTAAAATCCTAACAAAATTGAACAAATTTAAGTGTGAAAATTTTTCGCCATTTGTAGAAAAGAGTTTTAAATTTTCATTAACTCAGGGTACTGTATTATGCTGTACTTTTTCTAACTCTAGGGTTAGTAATGAAGAGGTGTCTTATTGACACCTCTTCATTACTAAGCTTGTCTTAATGTCACCTTAAAATAGAAAGGTGACATTAACCCATTATTAACCCCACTTGCCACTGCTACAGGGCAAGTGGGAAGAACCCAACAAAGCTCCAGAATAGGGGCATCTAATAGATGCACCTTTTCTGGGCAGCTGCGGGCTGCTGTTTTTAGGCTGGGGGGGGCGATATTCATGGCCCCTTACCAGCTTGGGAATAGCAGCCCTCATCTGTATAGTTTTGCCGGGTTGGTTAAAAAACTAAGGGGGACTGTTTGTTTTTCATTCATTCTCCCTGCTGGCTGTTGCCGGCAGAGCAGGGAGAATAATGACAGCCGACTTCAGCACCAAATGCAGGGGAACAGCGGCTTACAGTAGCCACATCTTCCCCGGCGGCCGTCCGTGCGCATGGAGGACAGTGTGAACTGTTCTCCGTGTGCACGTGTGCCGCAATTTTGCGGACCGTGCTGCCGGAGAAAAACGGACATGTCAGTGTATTTTGCACACGGACACACGGTCCATGAAAACACGCTGACATGAACTGTACATAGTCCCATTCATTTTAATGGGTCTACAGTCATGGCCAAAAGTTTTGAGAATGACACAAATATTATATTTTCACATGATCTGCTGCCCTCTGGTTTTTATATGTGTTTGACAGATGTTTTTATCACAGACAGAAATATAATAATTGCAAACATATGAGTAACAAAAGCTTATATTGACAGTTGGAATGAGTTAATGCAGCAAGTCAATATTTGCAGTGTTGACCCTTCTTCTTCAGGACCTGTGCAATTCTCCCTGGCATGCTCTCAATCAACTTCTGGACCAAATCCTGACTGATAGCAGTCCATTCTTGCACAATCAATGCTTTCATTTTGTCAGAATTTTTAGGTTTTTGTTTGTCCACCCGTCTCTTGATGATTGACCACAAGTTCTCAATGGGATTAAGATCTGGGGAGTTTCCAGGCCATGGACCCAAAATCTCTATGTTTTGTTCCATGAGCCATTTAGTTATCACCTTTGCTTTATGGCAAGGTGCTCCATCATGCTGGAAAAGGCATTGTAGATCGCCAAACTGCTCTTGGAGGGTTGGGAGAAGTTGCTCTTGGAGGACATTCTGGTACCATTCTTTATTTATGGCTGTGTTTCTAGGCAAGACTGTGAGAGAGCCGATTCCCTTGGCTGAGAAGCAACCCCACATATGAACGGTTTCAGGATGCTTAACAGTTGGCATGAGACAAGACTGGTGGTATTGCTCACCTTGTCTTCTCCGAATGAGGCGTTTTCCTGATGTCCCAAACAATCGAAAAGGGGATTCATCAGAGAAAATAACTTTACCCCAGTCCTCAGCAGTCCACTGCCTGTACCTTTTGCAGAATATCAGTCTGTCCATGATGTTTTTTTTTGGAGAGAAGTGGCTTCTTTGGTGCCCTCCTTGAGACCAGGCCTTGTTCCAAGAGTCTCCGCCTCACAGTGCGTGCAGATGCACTCACACCTGCCTGCTGCCATTCCTGAGCAAGCTCAGCACTGCTGGTAGCCCGATCCCGCAGCTGAAACACTTTTAAGAGACGGTCCTGGTGCTTGCTGATCTTTCTTGGGCGCCCTGAAGCCTTTTTGTCAACAATGGAACCTCTCTCCTTGAAGTTCTTGATGATGCGATAGATTGTTGACTGAGGTGCAATCTTTCTAGCTGCGATACTCTTCCCTGTTAGGCCATTTTTGTGCATTGCAATGATGACTGCACGTGTTTCTTTAGAGATAACCATGGTTAACAGAAGAGAAACAATGATGCCAAGCACCAGCCTCCTTTTAAAGTGTCCAGTGGTGTCATTCTTACTTAATCATGACAGATTGATCTCCAGCCATGTCCTCATCAACACCCACACCTGTGTTAATGGAGCAATCACTGAAAAGAGGTTAGCTGGTCCTTTTAAGGCAGGCAGGCAATGATGTTGAAATGTGTTTTGGGGGATAAAGTTAATTTTCTAGCCAAATATTGACGTTGCAAGTAATTGCTGTTAAGCTGATCCCTCTTTATAACATTCTGGAGTAAATGCAAATTGCCATTAGAAAAAGTGAAGCAGTAGACTTTGTAAAAATTAATATTTGTGTCATTCTCAAAACTTTTGGCCATGACTGTATGTGTGTCAGTGTCTCCGGTACGTGAGAAAACTGTCACTACACGTACTGGAGCCACTGACGTGTGAAACCGGCCTAATAAAGTGTCCACTCAGTGTCTATGTGTATATCCATATCACACTGTGTAAATTTGTGAAATGTGTGTTCATTCTATTTTGTTGGTATGCAAGTATATGCATGTTAGAAGCTGTGTACCCCCTGTAACAGGACCAGGGGAAAAGTGCTGGATGGTGTGTGTATTTCCCCATGATTCCTGTTTTAGAGTATGCTCACAAGTTGCGTTTTTGCAATTTTTTTAATTCAAATTAAAAGCTGCTTTTTACAGTTCCTGCAAAAGATATGAGATTTCACACATCTCGTGCATAAGATTTCTTTTGTTTTTCCTGACTGAATTGGAAAACTGCTGCTTTTTTAAAACCGCAACAAATTCAGCTTTTTATTCACCATAGAAAGTAATGAGAAGCTGCAAATAACCGAACCATGTGTTTTTGGTTAATCAAAGCAGCAAAACCTGCTTTTTGTAAGCAGCTTTTTTTTTACTGTAAAGAGGTTTTGGCTGCAGAAAAAACTGCAAAAAAAGCAATGTGTAAATATAGCCTTAGACTATGTAACTAAACCAGCCAGGCAGTTTGGTAGCAGGGAACTGTGAATTTCTCCTACTTTATTGAGCCACTGTATGTGTTTAATATTGCCATGCCTAATCACTTGCAATGCTCAGGTGTGGTATAAAAGGCCGGAGAGTTCACAAGCTGATGATGCTCTGTGCGCCTGGGAAACTGCTGTGGGTGAAGCAATTGTTTGGTTAGGAGCTGTGAACTAGGTCTAGATTTGGTGAGTCAGTATTTTGCTTGTTTAGTTAGTAACCAGCCTAGGATTTATTTTGTATTCTGTTTAGCTATTGAATGGAACCAATAAAACTGTAGGCCGTTTTATCAAACCTGCCTGGTGTGAACTGTGCCTGGAGTGCCATCTAACCTTGGAGATGGTGATCCCTTGAACCTATTCCCTAATCCTGCCACACACCATACACTTACTACTGCAACACCTTTAGGAAAAATATCTGTGTACATTTACAATGTGTATATACAGATGCTTCTCAAAAAATTAGAATATTATCAAAAAGTTATTTTGTTTCAGTTCTACAATACAAGAAATGAAACTCCTATATTATATAGAGTCATTACATACAGAGTGATCTATTTCATGTGTTTATTTCTGTTAATATTGATGATTATGGCTTACAGCCAATGAAAACCCAAAAGTCATTTTCTCAGTAAATTAGAATTCTTGAAAAATGATTTTAAAATCCGAAATGTTGGCCTACTGAAATATATGTTCAGTAAATGCACTCAATACTTGTTCGGGTACACAATCTATAAGCCGTATGCACCACACACACACACACTGCATACGCCGTACGCACCACACACACACTGTATACGCTGTACGCACCACACACACACACTGTATACGCTGTACACAGCCTCTTGCATGGTACCATCAGACAGCAGACAAGGGGGATAGCACATGGGGTAGACAGGTCAAAGAAGAGAGCACAGACGGGAGAAGTCAGCACATGGGGAAAAAGAGAGGGGATAGGTGGGTGAGCACATGGAGCGGAGAGATTCTTAACTCTGCAAAGCCTGCCCCATCGTGATATTACCGCCATCGCATCGTGCCTCCATCTAGTACTATATATCCACCTTCATCATCACAAAATTGTTCCACAGGTTCAAGGATTTTGACTTTTTTTCTCTCAAAGAATCAAGTTGGATTTCCATGTAGGTGACCTGCTAGGAAAATGCCAATCTGATAGAAAACTGTTCTCTCAATAGTAATATATCTCTCTTGAACTGACTAGATTGTAATATCTGGTGTATACTTTGGCAGATTCGTTATTATTTTACTGGGTCAAGTGTTCAAATTATCACACAAAATCGCAGAATGCCCTGTCCTTTTGAAAAAGCAATGTGAGCTGAACAAAATATAATATCTCATATATGAGCATATTCTATTTATGAATTGCCTCCTTATATAAACTTATTCTTTGGGACATTACAATTATCAGTCATTTCTGGGTAAAATCTATTCTGGAAAAACTGGCTAGAATTAAGGCTTTGTTAATGCATTTTCAAACTTCTGAACAGCATTTCTGTATGTTTCAGTATGGTCAGTAGAGAGGCGAATCCATCAGATTCCTGTCAAAACAGTCCCCCGAAAATGGAATTAAAGAGGTTGTCTAGGTTTGAGGTTAAAGTCTGCAGTCCATCTATGTGACGGTGGACTTTTGAATCCTCACAACACAACATAAGTGAATGGAGCGAGGCCAGACACATCTAGTCAGAATGTTGCTGAAAGAATGCAAATCGTATACTTGTGGACCGCTGGCTCCAGAGAATGGCGTTGCTGTGCGCATGCTGTGAGGATTCAAAATCTGCATGATTATAGAGTGACTGCAGACTTAAAAAATGTGGTACAAAACACAAATTAATTTCCATCCTAACTGCCTATCTATTGAATGCCATAATCTAACCTATGTTATAATATACTTTAATTAACGAGTCCCCTCTGTTCCCTCACTACACTGTTTTATTTTTTTACCACTTCATTTTTTGATGATTCTTTGAGAATCACACTCAAACGAAGCAGAGAGCGGGGAACACCCTGCCCCTGAAACTGGCAACAGTGATGACATTTCTCCCTGAAATGAAACGTCACTACTGACGCCTGTTTCAGGGGCTGGGCTAGTTCCTGCTCTACAGAGAGTACATCGCTTGTTAGTTCTGGTGGGTGCTCAGTAGATTCTTGTTACTGTGCAATATGTACAGTGACAGTGCACTCTATTGTGGTATTCACAGGTACGCGGGATGCAGTGATGAGTCGGATACGGGGCAAGCTTTAACTATAAATTTATAAGGGGAGTTTTTGTATGTAAAACAGGCAGAAAATTGGTTCCCCACGCAGGGAAACCGTACACAAACACTATATAGAGAACTGACGAATACTCGGCGAAAGTCAGGCCCTATTGGGCCGCGATATGGCCGTCGACTGCCCTCAGGTAGTAAACAACGATAACAGAGTGTCACTTAGCTTCTCAGACGTTCTGTGGAGTTGAGATCCAGTTGTCATTCGGCTGTTGTCGCAGCCGCTGGGCCCAGTCGATGAGGAGCTGACACAAGCCTCGAGCGTTCCCACGCTCAGGCGCAGATGGGGCACAACAGGCCCTGGAGAAGTCCTCCGGCATAGAGTTTGCCCCTCCACGAGGCGGGATCATGGCAGCTGACGGGTATTCTGCAACCGCGGACTGGAGCGGGACCCTACCGATCACAGGAGATGGGACACAGGCCGCAGCCGCAGTCTCAGGTGAGACAGCAGTGGTCGCGGCTGTAGGTGAGCAGGCTGCAACTGCGGGCTCAGGTGAGACAGTGGCGGTCGTGGCTGTGGGTGAGCAGGCCGCAACCGCGGGCTCGAGTGTAGCAGTGAGGGCCGCAGCTGACAGAACTTTCCTGTCTCTACCATCCTTGTCAGCGAGGTACCGCTTTCTCCTACGCAGTCTGTGCGTCCTGTCTCGCCTGCGTCTCTCTCTCGCTCCACCTCCAGTCGCCCCGCCCCCTTTTTTTCTAGAAACATCTCTCAGGCATCCTGCGCTTTCTTCCCCCGGGAACTGTTCCCCTGGGAACCTAAATGACAGCTCCCTTGGTTCTGGCCTGGGCACATAGCAGGGGCTCCCTCCCCTACACTATCATCAGAAGTAATGAGCTGGCAGGAGAGCGCACTGTCAGTGTGTGTTGTAAGAACACTCTTCATGTAGAGACCAGTGATGCCCCTGCAAGTGACGTCTTAAGTTCTGTATTCAGCTTTTCCATAGACAATGAATGGTGCAGTGACCACCTCTCCATTCTAACAGTACGTTTCAGAGAACCTTTCTCAAAATCAGGAGGATCCTAGTGGATAGACCTCCATCTAGTTATTGCCTTTCCTGTGGATAGCTGATAACTTGATAAGACGGATATGTCAGCCTGAGTGGCAGTTCTGTGACTCGTGCTGTTCAGTTATCTGGCATCCCCTGCTTCATTCCACTGTCTAAGGAATTGCTATTCAGAAAAGCTGGTTAACAACCCTTATGGGAGCTGCAATACATAAAATATAAGTATCGAAGGAAAAGATAGATTTTACACCAAATCTCTGAAAGTTTTATTTATGACATTAATATATCCAATCGTCCTCTCAGTTCCCAATTTAAGGGGCCATTAAACTGGATATTAAATAGATTTATACGAAAGATATGCTAGTGATTCTCAGAAAAATATTTCCAAATATTCAAGGAAATCATTAGGTTTTTGTGATAAAAATGTATATACTGTGCAGGATTTTAGTTTAGTGACTCCGTTTCATGCAGGAGCCGCAAACATGTCTAAGGGATATGATGAGCTGTGATTGCTCTCAAACCTGGAATAAAGAAAGAAGGAAAAATTGCCCGAACATTAAATAAATTATATTTATAAACTGATTATTTAAATTTGTACAGTTAAAAGGGGTCTTTGGTTCAGATAAGTTATTAACAATCCACAGGATAATTGACAACTTATAGATTGCTGGGGGTCTGACCGCTGGATCACGCACTGATCGTCAGTCCAAGGATCTTTTATCCTGTTAGCATGGAGTTGCAGTGCACATGCTCCCCCACCAATCCTTTCTTTCACAATGGGGCTATTGTAAAAAGCCACATGCAGATCACAGCAGCCTCATGAGGACTGAATAGGGCGGCCGTCTTCTTGCGCACTGTTGCTCCAGATAAAAGCACTGCATGGAGGATAAAAATGCCCATTCTGCCAACCAGTGCGGTTGGACCCCCACCAATTTATAATTTATCACCTACTGTATACAGTAGATAGGTGATAACTTCACTGAAGATCTTCTTAAAAGAATTTTTTTAATGTTCAATACATCTAAAAAAAATCTGTAATTACAGATCACTGCACCAAAATTCACACCTGCAAATTTCCCATTGACTTCCTTTAATTAATTTTCCGATTCTGTATCAAAAAATCTGAACAAAATTCAGACCATTTGACATAGACTTATCTTGTGGAGTTCTCTGCAGATTCTTTGTCATTTGACTACAGAAATTATCTGTGGCAAATCCACTACGTCTGGACCCACCCTAACTGACCTGTGCTGTAATGTCGCAGGATATGGACTTGCATAACGGTAGATACTAATTTTTGTGTGTCCATGCTGATAACCCCAACATTTCCATCCCTGGGTAGAGAACTGGACCCAAGACTCAGGGACAAGAAGGAGTTCAATGGCACTTTGATACTTAGGCCTCTATTCATCAAGACCGGAGTTGTAGTCAGGGGTTCCTGATTTATTAAAAGGCGCACACTTCATGAACCAGGAAAGTGGTATGTGTCTCCATCCGCCTAACCAGAAATATTACTTCAGAGACTGGCGTTGGGTACACCATAGCTCATAATACATCAGATGAGCGGGCACCTCCACATCCCATTGTGCCCTAGTCCTACCCCAACTCCACCTATCTGACCAAAACTGGCGTGAAAATGCCAAGTCACAACATTTTTGCACAACTTCTCATTGACTTCTCAAAGTTTGTTTCCACAAATTTCTGGCATAATCGCCTGAATGAATCAGAGTGTGACTCCCTTTATGAACGACTTTACCAGCGTCGCAGGTGGGACTAGGTTTTCCCAACGACCGCAGGGGTCGTTATACAGATCGCTGATCTCTGATGAGATCTTTGTGTTTGGAAGCTAACTAGCGACCACATAGCGATCGCACTAGCGATCTCACCAGGTCGTGTCGTTGTCGTGATCGCTAGTGCGATCGCTAAGTGTGACAGTGCCTATAGTCTTTTTTTAGTGACTGTAACACCTTAACCAGTTTCCTGGCCATCAGCGAACCACAAGGATGATCTTGTCTCCTCTTTTATAGGCCATTCCCCTTACTTTCACTGCTTTCTTGATGAGGTATTCTGCCAGCTGATTCTGAGTTTCTTTCTAATGGACCTCTGATAAGTATAAAGTATATTTTTCCACCTAGTAAAAACAAAAATGTTCTTGCCAGATCTTAAATCAAGCTGTGTCGTATACTATGTGTGTTACAAATGGCTCCGCTGCTGCATTGTCTAAATATATTCCCAGATAAGATCTCTTATCAAGCCATTTCATGCATTTTCATAGAAAAGGCATTTGGCTAATAGAAGTAATTTAATAATATGTCATAGTTATAGGTCTACTATATTCAATACTAAATTCAGAATTGTATACCGCTCAGTGACATGAGTGGCAGGTAGTAAACTCCCTCAAGAGCTGAGTCTGCTGTTATCTTTTAATGCTCATATTAGCCCAGCACAATATTTTTTCTGTCTGTCATAAATAATAGGAGTATGGTCTTCTTTTAGTAATTTGCCGCCTTTACATAGGGCATTATACTCAGCTGTCAGATTACCTTAACCCTTTCCCACAAAAAAACTGAATTGCACATCAATTTTAGTGCAGCATTCCAACAAACAGGCATGCAGTTATATCCAGTGAATCGCATGGGCACAGGAGCTATGCGTTACGGAGCAGGCCAGCTCCTTCGTCAGGCTCATGCATACTGAATAATACATGCCATCATTTATACCATACCTATTGACCTCACAATCTTAGTGATTGGTTGGTCTCACAATTCTGATTGATTAATTCACTTGCGTTGAACCCGCCGCTGTTAACCAGTTAAATGCCGCTGCCAATCACTGATAGCGGCATTTAACACACGCAGACAGAAAGCATATGTGGCGCCCCTGGGGGTTTAGTCGCCACAGAGGTATTGTACCTCACCCAGAGGTGTGATACTCCACTCTCAGGTAAGGAGGGAGCACCACCTAGAACTCTAACACCTGCACCCAACACACACTAGAACAGCTGGGCACCCTGGACGGACCCTACGGGAGGATGGTCTCATCCCAGGCTGAGATAGGAAAGGGTGTATGGATGGGTGGAGTAGTAAGTAGCAAGGAGGAGTGAAGCTTGAGGAAGCACAAGGCAGAGTTGGAGAGTCCTGAGGAGGAAGAGGAAGGAGTAGGACGTGTATTGAGCAGCTCCCAGTGAGGGGAGGCTGCAGATGAAAGAGAAGGAGTCTAGATAGAAACTCAGAGAGGACTAGAAGCTGGAAGAGCTTAGTCCAGGAGTGGAGAGAAGAAGTAGAGAGTGGAGAGAGAAAGAAGCAGAAGGAAAGAAAAGCTTCTGGAGTGAGAGAGGAAGAGGTCCTAGGGATACGGAGAGAGCAGGAGCCATCCATCGATTCCGGTCTGTTGGCAGAGGGACCAGGTCGCAGAGGGCACTCGACCCCTTAAGGCCCCATTACACATAGCGAGATTGCTAGCGAGATCGCTGAAACGTCACCGATTTTGTGACGTAGCAGCGACCTAGCCAGCGATCTCGCTTAGTGTGGCACTCAGCAACGATCAGCCCCCCTGCTGGGTGTCGCTGATCGTCGCTGAATGTCCTGGAACATTTTTTGATCGCTGGTCTCCCGCTGGCCAGCGCGCATCGCTGCGTGTGACAGGCGGGAGACCAGCGATCAGCCAGCCGGAGCTGGTAACCAAGGTAAACATCGGGTTTCTAAGCTCCGAGCGGCGCCTGGAAACCCGATGTGTACCTTGGTTACCAACTCCCTGCACCAAGGTGCTGGTATCTAAGTTACACTGCCGGTAACTAAGCGACGTGCATCGCTTGTTACCCGCATAGTCGCTGTCCTGATCGCTGCCTGAGCTGCCTGTTTGGCAGCTCAGCAGTGATCATGTAGCAACTCACTAGCGATCCTGACAAGTGTATATCATTGTCGGGATCGCAGGTGAGTCGATATGCATAACGGGACCCTTAGACTAGTGGAGAATTTTATGACTCAGCTACCAAGTCGACTGCTGTGATAACATAGGGATCACAGTCAATAACCACCATTATCTTCTCCGGAGAGGCAGCTATATAGAATCAAAGGAATGCAGAAATAAGTCGTTGTCCTAGAGGATTTGCAGCTGCTGATCTGAGACACTGTTGGTGAAGGTGCTGTAGGATAGAAGGTGAAAAAATCAGCGCAGTAAGACGGCCAGTGAATGGAACACAAACATAGAACGGAGTCCAGGAAAGGTGTTGCCCAATCTATCTGGGGGTTTGCTGAGCCCCTCACCTGGAGGACACAGTACCAAGCGGGCATCTGTATTGTACACATCAGAACTGTGAGTAAAGCTTTGGAAACTGCAACTCGCTGACTGTTTCTCAGTTTCTTCCTGCGTCTCCCATTGCACTCAGCTACATCTCCCAGCACCATTACCACCTTTTACTACCTCTACCTGACCTGGGATCCCATAGCCTCACCTGTGGGAGGCTGTACCAACTCTGCTGCATCTCACTCGCTATCCCAGAGGATCTGCACAGCAGTGATGGTCATCCCTGACCAGATACCACAGGTGGTGTCACGAAGACCTACACTACAAACTCTAAACATCCCCTGCAAATAATTCCCCTTTCATTGGACGCCCAGGGCCACGGACCGGGTCACTGCTGCTGTGACACATCCCTTCGATACACTGGCCCGGTACCGAGTATCCCACTGCCCTGGCGGGTGATCCACATGTCATTAATCCCGCACGCTCGTCATGTGATCGCGGTGTGCCAATCACATGTTATGACAGCCGGGGGACCTCCTGTGAATGCCGATCCTCCTCCTGTGAATGCCAGCCCATGGTCGGCGTTTATAGGAGATCGTAATTTTTGCTATACATTGTACTGCTGTGTGTAGCACAGTCGGTCGGACTATCATAGATTCAACTCTCCTAAGGAGACTGTTGAAGACAGTAAAAAACAGACACTTGAATTCAAATCACCCCCCTTTTGCCCCATTGAAAATAAAATAAAAAAAATTAAAATACACATATTTGATATCGTTGCTTTCAGAAATGTCCGAACTATCAAAATATAAAGTAAATTAATCTGATAGGTAAATGGTGTAACCAGAAAAAAAAAGAAGCCAGAATTATGATTTTTGGTTGCCACAAAATTGCAATAAAAAGCGATCAAAGCATCATATCTATACCAAAATAATAGCTCAGGGCACAAAAAAATAAGACTTCACCCAGCCCCAGATCCCAAGAAACGAGAATGTTCTGGGTTCCGGGAAGTGACGACAAAAGCGAAAAAAAAAATTTTTGGCAAATTTCTGATTTTTCTTTTTCAGCACTTAAATAAAAAATAAACTATACATGTTTAGTATCTTAGCAATCTTACTGACCTTTACAATCAGATTGCCAGGTCAGTTTTACCATATATTGAACATGGTAAATTAAAAAAAAAAAAACATTGTGGAATTGCACTTTTTTTGCAATTTCATTCCACTTTGAATTTTTTCCCCCTTTTTCCAATACACTATGTGGCAAAATGAATGGTGTCATTCAAATGTACAACTCATCCCGAAAAAAAAAACAAGCCTTCAAACGGCTGTATGACTGGAAAAATAAACAAGTTATGGCTCTTGGAAGAAGTGGAGGAGAAAATGAAAAATTGCCTGGGGGTAAAGGGGCTAAGAGCAAAGATGGAACTCTTGCAATTTTCTCACTGGCCTCTGGGGATCATTTAACTTCTTTTTGTTTCAAGAACTCTACATGTACATTAGCAGAAATGAACAGACTCTAGCTTTGAAGCCTCTAATGAGCGTGTGCAAAGTTCATTGTGAAGGGATCAGGTGAGCTGTGACATCGCCTCTTGTGCTTGGTGGATCTTGTGTTATCAGCTGTATATAGAGGTGTTGCAACATTACTAATTTTTTAAATAAAGATTGCGATATGAAAAATACACTCATTGCCAGATTGTTTAAAATAAATACATGTAACACAAAAACCTCAAACCATAGATCGTTTTCTGATGACACATTCCCTTCAAGAAGTTAATAATTGAAGACTCTATTGTACTTTCTACATGAAACTTTGAACTGCTTTTGTTGTGATGCTGTAGGGATGTGATGTTGCCTGAGGCTGAAGAAGCAAGACTTTTAATAGTTGCTGAGGTTTTAGGAATTGTAGTCCTTGAAATGTTATAATATTGCAGACCTGAGGCAAATTCAGTGTCCATACCCACATAGTTATATAAAAAAGATAGAAATGTTCAGGTGAATAAGAATCACCCAGTCACTGTCCAGTCTCCCTCTGTGAAAAATCTTCAAAGTCCAGGCTGGATACCTTTAGTTTTCGGTCGGTTTTAGACATCTGTATTTCATGATTGCAATACAGACTAAGATGTATGAACTGGCTGTGGGTCTCCTGACCTGAACTCCACAGCCTCATAGACATAAATGAAACTGTTGAGTTTGGGTCAGGACACCCTCGGCTGGTCTGTACAGTACATCACGCATTGTACTCGAACTGTGAAATGTAAATGCGTGAAGTAACCAATCATAGTGTTACTGACTACCTCAAATATGATCTGTAGCAGAAGCAGAATTAGACCTGCCAGCTTTCCTTATAGCAAATCTTGCAATTTTCACAGTGGGGACTATTTCCTATTGGGCACATGGACATTAGCAGCAATAGACTGACTCAGAGGTCATTGTGAAGAAGCAGGAGGAGGTGAGCTGTGATATTACCTA
>VIAB01014028.1:29572-53777 GCA_009801035.1 Oophaga pumilio
GTCAGTGAGGCTGCGCGGAGTCCATGGCTGACCTGAAGTGAACTTGATTGCGTGGGAGAAAGTTCAGAAACTTTCCCATGCTAATCAGTTCATCCTCAGTCAGCAGGGGCGGCTGTGCAGACATGATTTAATTAATTATGTAGTGGTTTACAGCTGGGCCGGTAGCATTAGCATCGTCCCGGTTGTAAACTAGTTAACCCCTTGTCATGAATATCAATGGGGGACCTGACTGAATGGTGGAGAGGTATGGATATTGTTGCTTTTTTATTTTTATTCTTATTGACACCTCTCGATTATTAACCTAGATTAATGTCACCTTTCAATAGCAAAGTGACATTAAACCCTTATTAACCCATGAGCCACTGCTAAAGGCAATGGGAATAGAGAGGCTAAGTGCCAGACAAGGCGCATCTAATTATAGATGTGTCTTTTCTGGGGTGGCTTGAGCCAGATGTTTGGAGCCAGTAGGCCCAAAAACAATGGTCCCTCTCTAGGCTATGAATATCTGTTCTTAGTCACTGGCTTTCCCTCTCTGGCGGAGAAAATTGAGCGGCAGCCCACACAATTTTTTTCCGCGATTATAGCATTAAATTTAACCCCTAGAGTTCCCAGTTTTTCATAGCACAAACTACTAAATTGATTAAACACTGACATATATAAATCGTTTTGATAAGAGAGAGAGATCAGTCTTTTGCCTGATCTGGCGCCCATAGACTTGCATTGTAGCGAAGCGCCGCTTCCGCCGCTGACCGTTTATTTGCCGGAAACAAAAAACGTTGCTAAAGACAATTTTTGCGGACGCCATAATTGAAATTTTTGTCGGATCCGGAAAAAAAACGGACAAAACGGAAGGCCATGCGGTGCGATCCGGCGCTAATATAAGTCAATGAGGAATAAACGGATCCGGTGGTAGAAAAAAACGGATCCGTTTTTTTAAAAAAAAGTCGGATCACGCCTGATGCAAAAAAACTGATGTGTGAAAGTAGCCTAATGCACATAGTAATGACATTGTATAACAATAAAGCATGCAGTAATGACTTACTGTAATGTTCATACACACAGTGATGCTGTGGTAATAATGCACATAGTGATGACATAGTATAATAATTTACACAGTGATGACATGGTATAATAATGCACACAGTGATGACATTGTATAATAGTAATGCACACAGTAATGACATTATATAATGGTGCGCACAGTAATGATATACTGTAATGTTCATGCACTCAGTGATGATATGGTAATAATTTAATAATGGATAGTGATGTCACAGCACAGTAATAATGAGCATGTGGATGTTACAGTACAGAAATTACGAACACCATGATCTTACAGCATATAACCCCGGACAATGGAATATTCTGTAAAGTGTTGCAGAATATGTTGGTGCTAATAAAATGCATGCATTATTAATGTAGACACAAGGATGTCACATCATAGAAACATGTCTGTTACCTACGGTAATAATAATGACACAATCACAGCACAATAATAATATACACGGATATTACAATAGAGACATGTTACCCAGGTGTTTAGCTTTGTGGAGAATTGCCACTGAACTGTTAGCAAAGGTGGGTCAAGGATACACAGACCTGTTCCCACTCAGTCTCAATTTTTACTGCGGTGTTAACCATATGTTGTCCTGTATGTTCATGTGGCATTTATATTTCTATTTACAGTATTAAGTATGTGCTTCTCTTTATTTTTCAATAGTTAAGGAGAAGAAAATCTTTAAAAATCAGTCAAGTGAATCCTTACTTTATTGCATGTGAAGTCCTGAATTGATTTCCACTACACACTCGGTTCTATCAGGCACAAAAAGATCTTCTGTTGATGAGAATGTACAATCCAGTATTCACAGTGGTATGCATTATCTTAATTCATCTCTTAACTGCATTGTGATGTACTGATTCGTAATGTGACTGTCATAGTACATCCTCATGCTGAATCCATGAAAGAAAAATTAAGGTCTGTTCCCACACCGTGTAGAAATGTTTCTAGGAGTGACTGGCATACTGCAGCACACATTGTGCCTTCGGCACTGTAATAAGGAACCATAGAGAGTCTGTGGGCCGCTGCCACAGGATGGCCTTTGATTCTACTCAGTCTATCAAATACATATCCAAGCCCTTACCACCTCCTGACGTTTCTAACTCAAAGATTTTTCTCAAATCTGCTTCTTCATTATCCTTGAGTTATCAAAATATTAGTAGATGCTCTGATCATCTCCCACACTCTTGTACCTCTCATATCCTCAGCGCTGCTGCGCTGCTAATCCACCTCTCCCTTCACTCTGCTATTCCCTTCACTGCCTGCCTATTGCCCAGCAAATTAAACTCAAAACATTAACCAAGGCAACATATTAATCCGCAGCAGGAGGAGTGCTAGTAGCCTGACTCTGGTGCCGTTGTTACAGGCCGATTTAACTCCTGTCCAGAATAAACCAGAGTATAGTTTCACCCAGGCCATAGTACACCCTGAGGAATAAACTGTCCTAGGTCAAACTGTACCCTGGGGTGTAAAATAGCCTAGGCCAAACTATACCCCTGCAGGCTACAATATACCCCTCTATTTTATGAACCCTTGTAAATTAGATAGATTTTAGATGCCATTTTGTAACACCCGCAGGTGGCGCACGTGGTTCGTGGACCCACTGTGCCACAGGACTTGCCTAGGAAGGGGCGTAGCTAAGCGGCTGCAGGTTGCCGCCAGGCATCACTCCCAGGCAGTCGATGATACTGCAGCTGCCTATGCCAGAGGTCGGGTTCGCTGACGCGGGGAGACGTGACCAAGTTCGCTGAGTAGCCAGAACTGGAAACTGCTGGACAATATGAATGCAGGAGATAGGTTCTTGTTCAGACCCGTAGATATCCAGAACAGTTCTGGAGCTGGTCGCACTAGGACCAGGGACTACTGACACAGGACTGGCCGTTCTGGGACCAGAGTTCTGGTATATGTACCACAGACACGGTTTCAGGAATAGGATGCCGTCGCAGCAGTAAAAGGAACACGAGAAAACAGCACTAGAGTAACAGGACACTGGAATAACTTTAGAATATACTATGAACTGAGGACCTGGCAACATACAGTTGCACACAACAACACCACTAATACTAACTATAGGGGTTACTCAGGCACCTCCCCATTGGGGAGGATGCCTTATATTCAAGATTTCTCCCAGCTATTGGCAGAAAAAGACACCTGGCAAGTGAACACATTACTAAATGCCTCCCAGCTGTTAGCTGGGGGCATTTACCATGTCTGCTACCCCTTTAATAACAGGGGAGCGCACGCAATAGGCACGCCGCCGAATCACAGTGCAGTGTGCACAGCAGCAGGAGACAAATGCCAGGGGTATGCCGAAGACAGTGACAGTGAGTAAATCAGCGTCCCTGAACGAAGGGAGAAGGGGACACTGTGCAGGGGCAAGGCAATTGTGCTACACATTTTTTACATTTTTGTATGCCTGATCACAGCACCATAGACATGAAATTACTTGTATTGAAAGGTAATTTCAAATTTCAGAGAGACAGAAGAGTCTGGGAGTATAAACTCATGACAACCTCATGACACACTCAGAGCTGGAATGAATGTGTCGCATGGATTTATATCTTTTTACATCAATTAAGGAATTTGCTCCTCAGCCCTTTTAGGGTCATCACAACACAATACCAGACCCCAATCAGAGGACAATAAAACATTCACACTCCTTATCTAAGAACTGTTCCAATAATTATGGTCACAACTGTCTATCATACCCCCCTTAATGATAGTTCTGCTTCACGTCACTTGTCTTATCTATTGCATTATTTCTCTGCTTTGTGCATAAATATGTGACTCTTCAGATTTTGCATTAGTCTTTGCCTGATGAAGAGACCTGAGTAGTCTCAAGCTTTCAATTTGTTACCATCTTTTCAGTTAGCCATTAAAAGGTATCAACCACTGAGAACTCTCAATTCTAAATATTTTTCACACATTTTTTAATAACTTAAAACTGACTTACATGTAGTAGGAAAATATTTGTGTTAATCACATGATGAAGATTGACCTTACAATACAGTGTGACTGGTAATGGACAATAGTCATTACATCTGAGATTAAACTGTTGTACATTAAGTAAGTGCTGTTAATTTAAAGGGAATCTGTCACCCCAAAATAGCCATATCAGATAAAGATATGGCTGAATAGTGCGTCCCATAACTAAGCTAACGGTGGGTATCATATATCATGATACCCCCGTTTTCATAGCAAAATACCTTTTTAAAGTTGGTGATTGTACGTGTCAATCACTGCAGTCAGGTCAGGAAGGCGGCGGTTTTCATGTCCTCCCCCGCCCCCGCTCCTCGTCATCTGTTGCGTATCGCCGTCTGTGAATACCACAGATGGCGTTAGGTTCCCGCCATTGCGCAATTCAAAATCGTGCCCGGCGCATGCGCAGTATGCTTTGCCCAACAGTGGGCAAAGCATAAAATGACTACAGCGCATGCGCTAGTCTTTCCTTGCCCCGGAAATTACTGCTTGCCTTGGACGACTTCCGGGGCAAGGAAAGACTAGCGCATGCTCTGTAGTCATTTTATGCTTTGCCCACTGCTGGGCAAAGAAGACTGCACATGCGCCGGGGCCCTGCTTCACCGCGCAATCGCGGAAGCATTACGCTGTCTGTGATATTCACAGACAGCGTTACAGCGTTACGTGAAGAAGTGGAGGAGCGGGGGGGGGGAGGGAGCGAATAACCGCCGCCTTCCTGACCTGACTGCAGTGATTGACACGTACAATCACCAACTTTAAAAAGGTATGAAAACGGGGGTATCATGATATATGATACCCACCGTTAGCTTAGTTATGGGACGCACTATTCAGCCATATCTTTACTTGATATGGCATTTTTGGGGTGACAGATTCCCTTTAATGTGCTTGCACAAAAAGAAAAAAAAGATAGCAATGAACTGCACATCCAAAAAGCATACGTTGATCTAAAGCCACTAGGCAAAAATTACGTAACTCAACATGAGGTTCTTAGTTTAACATTCTGATCAGACTGTATGAAGCCCACTGCCACGTCACGGCAAACCTCGTAGTGGGTCCTGACCGCCCTAATGGAGCGGAGCCGTGCGGCTACCAGAGCCAATGCACCAGCAGGGCAGACAACCTGTTGTCCCACAGCACCCGTGCTGCAAGACTGAGTCCCCATGACCCCAGACCGCGCCACCCAACAAGCACAAAACCACAGCAAAAATGGCCGCCACACGGCATCCACACCAAAATGAAAGGAGCACTGAAACTCGCTTTCCTCCAGCTCTTCAGTGAGAACAAAAATGGGCTAGACCACTTACTTTGCAGTCTCTTAATTAAAATCACCTGTGCCAAATGGGAGGAGTGCTGGTCCAAGAAAGAGACAAAAACAAGCTTGCACAAAAAGAAAAAAAAAAGAGCATGAACCGCACATCCAAAAATCATAAGTATTAACTGTCTATGTGTTTAGAAATTCATGATTTAAGTCAACTGTCTTCTCAAATAACTTGACTATTGAGAAATTAAGTAATTCTTGTGTATATCACTCAACGCAGCTGATATCAATGAGGGGGGTGGTATAATTTGGCATGAAGGGGTATTATTAAGCCTAGGCTGCTTTATCCCCCCGGTATAGTCTGGACTCGGGGTATACTATGGCCTGTTGTACGGGTTCAGATTAGTAACACCTACGCTACTGTTAGGCTATTTTCACATGCAGCATTTTTGCTGCATGTTTTTTTTGTTTGCTGCAGTCAAAACCTGCTGCTTTTTTAGCAGTAAAAACAATGCTTTTAAAATGCCCACCTTTCAGCTTTTTCAACACATTTTTTGCAGCATTTTTGGGTGCAGATCACGTGTGCTTTGTGTACAGTACATGTTTTATTCACTAAAAACACAGCAATAAATGCTGTTGTGTTTTTTTGCAGCATTTTTTTGCTTTCTTGTTACATTCTATGGGTGAAAAATACACTGGACGGATTGACATGTTGCAGATATAAAAAAAAACGCTGCAGTGCTCAAATTCGGTCAGGAAGGAAAGAAAAAAACAATTGTGTGCAAGAGACTTCTGAAATCTCATAGATTTTACTAGTACTTTAAAATACTTTAAAATACAGCTTTTAATTTGAATAAACAAGCTTCAAAAACGCATGTGAACATAGTCTTACGGGAATCCACAGCAATCCTACACTTTTATAGTTTTATTACAACTCTGCAAGGACATTGAACTGAAAATAAAATATTCTAGAGCCCTGATGCTCTCACAACTTTCATATCCTTTGCGTTTTCACTCTTATACTATTTGAAATCTTCATCCTCATTAGAATTAGTGTACCCGGCAATATCTTTTCATATATTTCAAGCAATGGTTTCAAATAGACCTAATATTACTCTAATTATTTTTCCCAGTTGGAATTGATGAATTCTACCTTTTATAACAATTTAAAGGAACACTAGCATTCTTTTTCTCTATGTTCAGATGAATCTATAGGTTACACAATTCTCTTTTATTCTGTGTGCTTATTTTCAATTTTATGGCACCCTCCATTGTGGGGTTCATTGATGTCCAGGTTACGCCAGACATTGAACACTATGAGTAACATTAGGTCGCACCTCAAGCTATTGCATTGTGAGGAGATTATTACACCAATGTATTGTTTTGTGAGGGAACTTTTATTCTTTTAAAAGTTCAGATAGGGCCCCGTCACACCTAGCGATACACCAGCGATCCCGACAACGATATGTACTTGTCAGGATCGCTGGTGTGTCGCTACATGATCTCTGCTGAGCTGCCAAAAAGGCAGCTCAGGCAGCGATCAGTACAGCGACACTGCGGGTAACGTCGCTTAGTTACCCACAGTGTACGTTGGATACCAGCCCGCTGGTGCAGGGAGCTGGTAACCAAGGTACACATCGGGTTTCCAGGTGCTGCGCGGCACCTGGAAACCCGATGTGTACCTTGGTTACCAGCTGATCGCTGGTCTCCTGCCTGCCACACGCAGCGATGCGTGCTGGCCAGCAGGAGACCAACGAGCAAAAAAATGTCCAGGACATTCAGCAATGATCAGCGATACCCAGCAGGGGGGGCTGATCGTCGCTGAATGTCACACACAGCGATATCGCTGGGGAGATCGCTGTTGAGTCACAAAACTAGTGACTCAGCAGCAATCTCGCTAGTGAGATCACTGTGTGTGACGGGGGCTATAAACTCTGGGGGAGATAAAGGGATTATGTGATGGACAAAGGGATCAATAGAGGTTTTCCCATTTGGGTCCTCTAGGCAGATTTATAGCCATCCTCATACGTAGTCACTATGTACCACACATTGCAAGTCCCCGTAAAAAATAGTTTTAGGGAACTCTGATTTCTGTATTAGAAATATAGAACTATGACCTCTATAAAAACATATTTAATTGGAAGATAATTTAACTACTGCATCCAAGCACATTATGCGTGTGTAATAACTAAAAAAATGAAAAATGTGGGTGCACTGATAAAGTAAAGTTCTAATAGTTGAAAATAATCAAATGTAATGGTAGTCTAATCGGTAAAATTACAAATTGCATTTTTTATCATTGCAATCTAGTAAAATAATTAACATTTTGGTCAACCAGACCTTCTTCAGAATTACATGAATTACAAGTGAAATTTGATACAGGAAAAATATCTATCTATGCACCATGTTAGCCAGTAGATATAAAAATGTTAGAGTCCTCATTGGTTGATACCTTTTCATGGCTAACCAAGTGAAACTTGCACTTTTCCCTACATAGACGGAATCACAGTCTTCTCCTGTGCTCTTATGTTTCACTTATAATCTGTGTTATTCTGAAGAAGGTCTTGTTGACAGAAACATAAACGTTAACTATTTTACTGAACTACTGTAGGGGTATGTAAGAAAAACCTACCCCTATTAAGTCCCCTATGCTTCCAATGTATATGTGTATAGATATACAGTATATATATATCTAGATATATATACAGTACAGACCAAAAGTTTGGACACACCTTCTCATTCAAAGATTTTTCTGTATTTTCATGACTATGAAAATTGTAGAATCACACTGAAGGCATCAAATCTATGAATTAACACATGAGAAATTATACATTACACTTTACAAAAAAGTGTGAAACAACTGAAAATATGTCTTCTATTCTAGGTTCTTCAAAGTAGCCACCTTTTGCTTTGATTACTGCTTTGCACGCAGAAAAGGTGAACGGATGGACTCTACATGCCTGGTTCCCACCGTGAAGCATGGAGGAGGTGGTGTGATGGTGTGGGGGTGCTTTGCTGGTGACACTGTTGGGGATTTATTCAAAATTGAAGCGGTGAGCAGTCCAGCTTACCCCAAACCATCTCGATTGGGTTCAGGTCTGGTGACTGGAGGCCAGGTCATCTGGCGTAGCACCCCAACACTCTCCTTCTTTGTCAAATAGCCCTTACACAGCTTGGAGGTGTGTTTGGGGTCATTGTCCTGTTGAAAAATAAGTGATGGTCCAACTAAACACAAACCGGATGGAATAGCATGCTGCTGCAAGATGCTGTGGTAGCCATGCTGGTTCAGTATGCCTTCAATTTTGAATAAATCCCCAACAGTGTCACCAGCAAAGCACCCCCACACCATCACACCTCCTCCTCCATGCTTCACGGTGGGAACCAGGCATGTAGAGTCCATCCGTTCACCTTTTCTGCGTGCAAAGCAGTAATCAAAGCAAAAGGTGGCTACTTTGAAGAACCTAGAATATAAGACATATTTTCAGTTGTTTCACACTCTTTTGTAAAGTGTAATGTATAATTCCACATGTGTTAAATCATAGTTTTGATGCCTTTAGTGTGATTCTACAATTTTCATAGTCATGAAAATACAGAAAAATCATTGAATGAGAAGGCGTGTCCAAACTTTTGGTCTGTACTGTATATATCTATATACTGTGTATATAGATATATATCTATCATTGCTACTTGTTATCGTGATTCGTACCGTATTGTGATATAATGTGTATATTTCATGTTGCTGTTTAACTTATACACATGATTGTGACAGTACAGTTTGTGTTATGGCCACTAGATTTGGGCATAGAGTTTATTATATTGTAGATCGTGCTGTAGGAGATATAATAGTTAAATATAGGAGGGAGCTTCCTGGGAAGAGTCAGTGGAGAGTAGGGAGAGGACGCCCACAGAGCTCAGGTGGTCCTAAGGCCCAAGCGGAGTAGATTCCCCTCAACGTTGAAGCATTTTGCCCAGCCATCCAAGGCTTAGGGGGAAAGTTCTTATGACAGCAGCTATAACAAACAGAACAGCATCATGAAGGGAGAAAGCAGAGAACTGCAGAGAGGTCACAGCTAACGAGTCCGGGCAGGTCACTCCTAATGTGGCATATTACTTTGTGGGCCGAATCTCTCCTGGCTGGGGTAAAACAGGCAGGGGAGCGCTTTACAGAGGTTGCGCTGAACATGGAGGACGCTGAGAGGCTGTCTGGGAAGTTCCGTCCTGTGCAATTGCTAAGTGACTCGGGAAAGAGAGAAGGGAGAGACGAAGTGATGTGCTGTTTGTACTGTGATGGAAATGCTGAAAACTACTTGGATGGTCTGTGTCCTAAAGCAAAAAAATGGTTCAGTTAAGATTTGCCCTGGACTGTGTCTACTTTCATTTGGATTCAGAAACAACAGTACGCCAGCACAGTAGAAAAGACACTGACAGCACAGTGAGTACAGAACGTATCAAGCAAAATATGAAGCATCTTTTTCCTGTGGTGGGAGGCCTGGGCATGAATGTACCCGAGTGCTCGGCCATGACTACAGCCCGGTGCCTCTCCCACACTACAACAATAAGAAACACAATTTTTGTTGACGATTCAGTTCTTCCGAATAAAGATTTAAACTTATGAGCACAGGAGAAGCCTGCGACTCCGTCGCTGTAGGTGAAAAGTGCAAGTTTCACTTGTAATTCATGTTTTTCTGAAGAAAGTCTGGTCAACCAAAATGTTAATAACTATTTTACTGGATTACAACAATAAAAACACAATTTTTAATTCATCACTGATTGGAGTGCCTTGATACTTGAATATTTTCAACTATTAGTACTTCCTATAAGACTACTGCACATAGATGCAAGGGAATACCTTTTTTCTTTCTGACAGGTGTTCTCGGATTTGAACAGGGTTGAAACCGCAATTGGACCGGAAAATGGCGCACATAGGAAAAGTACATAAAAGCTAAAAACAGACAGGTAGAATGGAATGGTAATCCCCTTTGAAGGTTTTGCTGCATTGAGCAGAAGTCCAAAGCTGGCATAAAATGTAAAGTGACTCGATCATCCTGCTGCCAGTGTCTTCAAACCTCAGTCCAGGTGTGCCAAACCGTGCTGGGGAAAGATTTACTCAGGAATAGGAAGTAATATGGTATGATACCCCACGTGGATAGATACTGATGGTCATGCAAAGATCCAGCTGACAAATAAACAGAGCCATAATGATAAAGCACTACTTAAAGACTATTCCAATAAGGTAAACATTGTACTTAATCGTTACGGTTCCATTGGCCGTCGGCTGGATCTTTGCACCACCATTAGTATCTAGTCACTTGGGGTACCTAATCATACTCCTAAGTACTCTGCTTTGGAGAGTTCTTCTTTGTCCTTTTAACAATAGGTTTCCCAGGTTGTAGGAATGCTCAGTGATAAAGTGTAAGCAGTGGAGAAACTTGACAAGTGTTCAATTTCCCTGCATAGCCTATAGAGAGCAAAATAAGCATTATTCAGGGTTCATTCAAGTTGACAGGTTGTCTGTGTAAGGTTGAACAATACAGGTCCTCCAAAAAAAAGATTTGCTTTTCTTAGCTGCTCTCCACTCTAAGAGATGATGATGCAAAATATAGAAACCCGTCCCTATTAACGTCAGCTTGTAATGTTTAGTAGGTAGACAATAAAATATTCCTATTTAAATAGGAAATAACGTAAAATAGTATGTGTCAGCAGCAACCTTTAAACCACAATCAGCTCAAGTGATTAACGGGAAGATGTCATCAGAAAAGTAGCTATTGTTTTACAAAGCTATAACAGACTTCACTTGTGGTGTCCGTATCTCTTTACACTTCGCACTGACAGTGCGCTCTGTTACTGACTCATCACTTCTGATTAGAGCCATTCAGAGATCGCACTGTCACTCTGCACTGAGAAGATTATTGCACAATAAGAAGGTAGTTCGTACTGAGCATATGTCGGAATTGACAACTGACACATGGTCAGTACAGCAGAGACTACCTCATGGTGAGAATATCAAAATGGAAATAGATAAAAAATAAATCAACTAAAGCAGGTAGATTAAAGAGGCAAGGGTATGGATTTTTTTTATTAAACCATATTAGAAAACTATTATATTAAAATAAATAGACATTTAGGATGAATATCAATATTCTTTTTGGACCACCCCCACAAATAGTTCTAGATTTTGTGTTTGTGTAACAACTTATTACCATCTTTAGGAAAAAGTGCTTCTAGGTCACAATCCTAAGAAGTAGGATTATGAAAACAGCCAAGGGGAGCTGTGCTACACTGATTTCTTAACTTTCATAGAAATAAAAGGGAGTTACAAAAACCGTGCAGTGTGCTGTTTATGCAACTCGGGAGTTGAGCCGACAGTGTAGTTCACTTTTCTAAACTGCTTTTGTTATGCGACTCTTGCCAAATGGGATATAGATGCTTTTCCTGTCTCAAGCATGGAAGGCAGGATATGAAAAAACGCTATAATATATCTACTGTTGACAATCTATAAGTACCGTATTACCAACTATTAGTGCCCTGCACTCAAAGACATAAACTGAGAGAAAATAATCGTGGAGAAATGAAATCCCAATAAAATCCCATTTATTTTAAGCCTGATTGCAAATTCTTAATGTAGTAAGAACATTGCTGCCTCATTAATGTTAATATTCTCTTTTTTTATCCTTTTCAGTTCTTATTAATGTCCGCTCCGCTATTCTGATAAAACAAATGACAAAAAAATATTGATTGTGATCTGTAACACATGAATGATATGCTAAAACCAACACACTCATAATAATCGCCATTACAAAGATCAGAAAATGTAATTAAAATAAATAGCTGCAGAAATGAAAGTCTTCCACCATGGGGGGTGATTATTTCTCTTTGCACAGATATATGGTGTCAGCAGTGAGTTATTTAAAGGGATCAATTATCTTCTTTAAATAAAACCAACCAAACAAATGAATCATTCCTAAAGAAGATGAGTTGATGTGACATGAATGGCCAGTTTCAGAGGCCTCGACAAATAGTTTCCCAGCCTACAGAATCCATACAGAGGGAATTCTGGGCTGATACAATGGAAGAGACACCGCTATGCTATAGAAAATCATCTACCGTACCAAAGCCATATAGAATAATAAATATATAGTGACATATTTTTCACTTTTCAGCAACTTGCTTCACATGGCACAGACATAACAGAACTCGTTCATCAAATCCGAGAGCTGACGTTAACAATTCATCGGGATATTGTAATATGTTAAAGTATAGGTCTGGCTATAGAAGAAAAATCCTAAATAACAGCGCTCATCAATTGTGATTATTTAATAATATACTTCTGATTTTGATTCGTGATTGTCATGTGTTTAATCTACTAACTACACATTGATAGAGGTGGTGGTCAAATGTAACGCAGTTGGAAGTGGACCCACTGCGCCATGGACCGATCTTACACTGAAGGAGCATGAATAGGGACTACCTGGTGTTCATTAGAGCTTCTGATGGTGAGGGTAGGCTTGGCTGCAGATAGTTGGCAGGTGTCACTCCAGGGCTTGCAGCATCTGGTCGGAGGGTCAGAGGCACGGTACAGGAGAGCAAAGAGAAAGTGAAGTCAGAGAGTCCGAGGTCAGGGTTGGCAGCACATGATCAGTAGGATAAGGCGGGGTCAGGAGCGGATAGGTCAGATATGACGGATAACCAAACCAGATCAGTAACAGAGAATCAATACAAGCAAACGCACAAACAGGACACTAGCAGACAAACTATCTAGGAACCAACGTTCGGGTAGGGAATGGTAGGTTGAGCTGCCTGATAAAGTTACTGATAGAACAAGATAGGCCAGTGAAGCTAATCTCTGCATGACACAGCAAGGTTAAATACCTGCAAAGACCGGCCAAGCCCCCTTAAGTCTATATGGAAGCCACATGCAGGTGCTGCATGAAATGGCTTCAGTGGGACGGCCAGACATGAGGAAAAACCACATGGTGAGCATAGCGGCACTGGGAAGGCCTGTGAGTCACCGCTGTAACATACACATACCGAAGATTAAGAGACAGACACTCTCATAGCCTTCTATGAAAAATATGGAGATTTTGATCTATGCTTCTACTAAGATGTCTGTCTATCTGTCTATATATCTGCTGCATCCTATATGGACAGAAGTATTGGGACATCCACAAATTATATCTATAGGAGTTTTTCTGACCTTTCATTCTAAATCAATAAACATTTAAAATTGAGTTGACCGGCCCTTTCCAGCTGCACCAGCTCACTCTTTTAGGAAGGATTTCTACAAGATTTTGGTGGTGTCTGTTGTTGGAATTTTTGACTATTTATCCAGTAGAGCATTTGTGAGGTTAGACCGTGATGTTGATGGTTCACCCTAGTTCATCCCAAAAGTATTGAATGTGGTTGAAGTCTGGGCTCAGTGTGGCCGATCAAGTTCAACCACACAAAACTCCCTCAACCATGTTTTTATGGGCGTTGTGCACTGAGGCACAGTCATGAGACACAGAAAATGGTCCTAAGTCTGCTGCCATGGAATATTTCTTGTGAAGGTGGGGTTAGATATTTAGTATCTAACCCCATAATTGTAATTATCATGACTATGTCCCTTATCCCTTGTCATTTAAAAATATTTTGAACAATATATATTGTAATATGGTATGGATTATGGGGATGCATGGTCTCTATTGCTAGGCTTTGTTCTTATGGGTGGTGTCTTCTGACATTTGGGATTTAGTCCCTACTTGCAATGTTTTTTATTCATGGCAATAAAGTTCTAAGGTAAAAAAGCTGTAAAATAAATGTTTGGATAAGTATCTTTATAACTTTTTGGTGTCTATATGTCTTGACACCCTAAAGAATCCCCGGCTCTTTGTACAGCTCAATGTATGAAGCACCTAAGAGGTCAATGACATTCTCATACATGTTAGGTATAGAGGGAATGTAAAGGCATTAATAATAATGGTTTCTAGGCTGTAACCATGGAAATCTTCCTATAGACGCAGCTTTTTCTTTAGAATAATTCTTCATACGTAGATACATTCTGCATGTGTGTTACATACCGTACTTATTTAAGAAATCTTTTATGTTAAGCAGGATTAAAAAGAAATGAACTGGACGTATTCCCAACAGGAAAGAAAATAAAATTGTAGCCAGCCAACAGGGGTTTGTTCACGGTTTCTGTGCTTGGTCCTTTTGACATTTTAACTATTAATATGTACACATAGAGCTAATCAACAGGGGAGATTGTATTTTTGCATGTAATGGAATAAGTCCTGTGGCTTATTTCAAAGTTATTTTAATATGAAAATATCTTAAGATGATTAAAGGGAATGTGTCAAGCCAAAATTGACAGTAGTTTAATCAGATTTGCTAATTAGTGTGCTCTGTGCACCCCTAGGGTGGCTAAGAGGCTTAATGCATCGTTTTGTCCACTGGTTTTGCTTGGGCCCTGTCACCATGACTGATGATTGACAATGCTGGCTTGCCTAAGCTTTCTCTGCAGACAGGTAATCCAGACTCCCTTTAACAGGTACAAACAACCTGGCCAAAGGGCAGTTTTGAACTACTTCCGCATCCTCACCAAACTCGGCCACCATTGATCGGGCTCATGATAGAAAACAAACTTCAGTATACTTGTAATTGTCTGTTTGGGAAGTCATATTGTTTTGATTTTTTTTTGTTAGCATACTTTCTCATAATTTGGATTATCTCCTTTACAATGTGTGCCGCAATAATATGGAACAGGCGGGAATCATCACAGGACCTGCACCATGGGTCACTGCGCCCATGTGATCAGGACCATTGTAATAAACAGCTCGGTTCATTTGCAAATGCAAGGGTGGGTGATTTACAGCCACGTTGCCATCCTAATTTCTGTGATCTTGAGGTACTGATGGATTGCATTTCTTGAGTCTTTCATTGGTACTGGCCTCAGAGTCAAGACTTAATAGACTTCCTGTACCACTGCCAGGCGAAAATGCCAAGAAATACTAAAATTACGTCTTCTAATCACCTACACGGGACAAAAAAAGAGTAAAATTATGCACAATAAAATTTAAGTAAGAATCATCTCCTATCAAAAAACAACCCAGAAACCCCTTTCTCTTTGAAAATTATTTATATATAGTTTTTAAATGTTTCACTATAATAAATATATTGCTACTCCCCTCTCTAAGCTCTTGCTAGTGTTGCCAACTTGACTTTTTTTATTTTTTCTCGATAGCTTATCAAAAAACCACGCACAGGCAATATTTTTTATGGATAATAGAAAAAATTGGAGTCCGGCTCAACAGGACTGGATTTTCCATTTTTCTTTTTCAAATCTCAAATTTCTTTTTCCAATCGCAAATACATCGCAGGGTTTGGGAATACAAATGTATTACCATCTTTGATTCTGTTCACAAAGGACTCAATTTGTCAGGAGGATTTATGACCCACTACCAAATCTGAGCAACTTCCTCCAAAAATAAGGAAGACACCACCAGTCCTTTGATCTCACATGCATATGGGGTCCATAAAACTTTCACACCACTTATCTAATCTTACCTAATTAAGGATTCTCTCTTTAAGCTCAGTGTTTGTTTATTCAAATGTCCATGTATAACACCATGCCTGTTTTTCACTGTATATAATTGTGTTTCTTCGAATATTTTGTTACACCAGCCTGATGAAGAGATGTAAGCAGTCTCGAAAGCTTGCCCTGTAATATCTTTCACTATATTTTGTTAGCCATTAAAAGGTATCATACCCACAAGATTCCTATTTTGCTTCTCCCACTGAGAGCACTCTATATGTCTTTTTCAAAAGAAATTATAGTGCAGCCTTAGTTATAAGTAAAACTTCTTAGTGCAGTCGAAATACGTCGACTGTGTCATGTCAACCATGAAAATTATTTTTTGTATGCACTATAATTTCTTTTGAAAAATAAAAAGAAAAGGAAAATCCAGTCCTGTTGAGCCGGACTCCCATTTTTTCTATTATCCTTGATGTGAGGCCAGGACGAGGCTGGTGTCTGAGCCCCAGGTGGATGAGTATAGAGCAACTGGGTAAGCTGGAATTAATTTTTTATAATATTTTTTTATGTGCTGTGACAAAGTCACTGGCAAAGTGCTAGAAGGGAGATATGTTTCTCTGAGGCCATTGGCTTAAGTAATGTGAAACCCAGAAATTTAGCTCCAGCACATTACATGTTGAGAGGGGTTAATCAGCCATCTTATTTACGGGTTGGGTTTTTGTGGACAACCATAGAGCGGGTGGGAGGTTGCACACCTTATCTCCACCCCAGGGTGTGGTCTGGAGTTTAAATAATCGCCTCAAGAGGCATTCAGTGTTCAGCGTGTTTGGAGAGAGCAACTCCATGAAAGTGGTTGTGTTGGTGCTGAACTGAACCATGTGTTTTTGCTAAACCTGAGCGGGTGGATCCCCACAGATGTATGGACTGTAAGATACCATTTTTTTTTTCCTGTTTTGCAATAGTTTATACCACATGTACCTAATAAACCAGTGAAAGATTTAAAGAGACACTGTTCCCGTTTCTACCTCCGTGTATCATTGAGTGAGCTGATCTACCACAGGTGGTGTTTCAAATGCTGGCAACGTTGCAGGAACACAGGTAGCAACTGTGGACAAACCGCATGTCTTGGGTAAAGGCGGCCCTAAGCCAGGAGACGACAGATAGCATGGAGGACCTGATTAAGCATCTTGAAAATGCACAGCAGCAGCAACAGCTGGCACATCAGGAACAACAGCAGCACCAGGAGCAGCTCCAGCAACAGCCGCAGCACCAATAAGACCAGTTCAAACAACAGCAGCAGATTGAGTTGCTCACAGAGTCGGTTCGTGGGAGACCTGAAGCCGATTCCCTAAGTCCAGGTGACTAAAAATATATCTGGAAGGCCGTAAGATGAGCAATGCAGAAAATGACCCTGGGCGATGATGTAGAACCTTTTTTGACTGTGTTTGAAAGGGTGGCAGAGCGGGAGAAACTGCCGCTGGGTCAGTGTGCGAAGGTGCTGGCCGCCTATCTAACTGGCAAGCCCCAGAAGGCTTATCATGATTTCATCTTACAAGAATCCTTAGGAATATGCCAAACTAAAAACTGAGATCTTGGCACACTCAGCGGTCAGTGTCAGACTGAGACAGTTTAGCCTGGGTGTTGGTGTTGATCCCCACAATGGAGAGTAAGTTCCTGGCCAAGTGGTAAGGGCCATACGGAGTGGTCGAAAAATTGAGTGACGTCAGCTACAAGGTCCACCAACCGGAGAGAAGAAAGCCATACCAGGTGTACCACATTAACCTTCTCAAATCATGGCGAGACAGGGAACCGGTGGAAGCTACTTGCCTAGGGGCAAAACCTGAAGCCAGGGTCGAGGATGCCACAGTGGCAGAGACACTGTAACTGACCCTAAAGCAACAGTGCCAAGCGGAACTGTAACCTGTCTTCGGAATTGCCAGGTTGTATGCAGGCTGTTGAGCATGAAATCCTGACATAATCGCATGTGAGGATGAACTCAAAACGTATTTGATTCCTGAAACCTGCCGCGAGGTGATCTCCAAGGAGGTGAGGAGAATGTTGAGCCAGGGCGTCATCAAGGAGTCAAAGAGCGGCTTGCCCAGCCCAATTGTCCATGTGCCAAAGCTGGATGGAGAATGGCGTTTCTGTAATAACTGCAGGAAACTGAACAAGGTGTCCAAGTTTAATGCATATCCGATGCCCTGGGTCGACGAGCTCATTGAGAAGCTAGGGTCAGCCAGATACATCACCAGCCTGGACTTGACGAAAGGTTATAAGGCAAAGTCTCCTGTCCCCAAGTGCCAAGGAAAAGATGGCATTCTTTACACCTGACTGGTGCTTTCAGTATACCAGGATGCCGTTCAGTCTGCAGGTAGCCCCAGTTACCGTTCAGAGGGCCATGGACCAGATCCTAGCTTGACACAAGAAGTTCACAGCAGCTTATCTGGTCGACATTGTGATCTTCAGTCCGGATTGGGAAAGTCACCTGCAGAAGGTCCAGTCGGTACTGGATGCACAGAGGAAGGCAGGGTTTACCATAAACCCAAAGAAGTGCGCCATGGGGAAAGAAGAGGCAAAATACTTGGGCTACATAGTCGGGAGGGGCAAAATAAAGCCGCAAATGGATAAGGTGGAGACCATCTAAAGCAGAGATGGCATTCCAGGAGTTGAAGCTCGCCACGTGCAGACAGCCGGTCATGGTCGAACCGGATTTCACTAAGGAGTTCGTGCTTCAAACAGACACCTCCGCTGTCGGTTTGGGAGCTGTGTTGTCCCAGGAAATACACTACCGGTCAAAAGTTTAGGGTCACCCAGACAATTTTGTGTTTTCCATGAAAACTCATACTTTTATTAATCAAATGAGTTGCCAAATGAATTTAAAATATAGTCCAGACATTGACAAGGTTAAAAAAAAAGATTTTTATTTGAAATAATAATTTTCTCCTTAAAACTTTGCTTTCGTCAAAGAATGCTCCCTTTGCAGCAATTACAGCATTGCAGACCTTTGGCATTCAAACAGTTAATTTGCTGAGGTAATCTGGAGAAATTTCACCCCATGCTTCCAGAAGCCCCTCCCACAAGTTGGTTTGGCTTGATGGGCACTTTTTGCATACCATACGGTCAAGCTGCTCCCACAACAGCTCAATGGGGTTGAGATCTGGTGACTGTGCTAGCCACTCCATTACAGGTAGAATACCAGCTGCCTGCTTCTTCCCTAAATGGTTCTTGCATAATTTGGAGGTGTGCTTTGGGTCATTGTCCTGTTGTAGGATGAAATTGGCTCCATTCAAGTGCTGTCCACAGGGTATGGCATGGCGTTGCAAAATGGAGTGATAGCCTTTCTTAGTCAAAATCCCTATTACCTTGTACAAATCTCCCACTTTACCAGCACCAAAGCAACCCCAGACCATCACATTACCTCCACCATGCTTGACAGATGGTGTCAGGCACTCTTCCAGCATTTTTTCAGTTGTTCTGTGTCTCACAAATGTTCTTCTGTGTGATCCAAACACCTCAAATTTGGATTCGTCTGTCCATAACACTTTTTTCCAATATTCCTCTGTCCAATGTCTGTGTTCTTTTGCCCATATTAATCTTTTCCTTTCATTTAAGCCAGTCTTAAATATGGCTTTTGTTTTGCCAATCTGCCCTGAAGGCCAGCATCCCCAAATCGCCTCTTCACTGTAGATGTTGACACTGGTGTTTAATGTGTACTGTTTAATGAAGCTGCCTGTTGAGGACCTGTGAGGCGTCAATTTTTCAAACTAAAGACTCTAATGTACTTGTCTTGTTGCTCAGTTGTGCAGCGGGGCCTCCCACTTGTCTTTCTTCTCTGGTTAGAGCTTGTTTGTGCACTCCTCTAAAGGGAGTACTACACACCATTGTATGAATTCTTCAGTTTCTTGGTAATTTTTCGCATGGAATAGCCTTCATTTCTAAGAACAAGAATAGACTGTCGAGTTTCACAAGAAAGTTCTTTTTTTTGGCCATTTTGAGAGTTTAATGGAACCAACAAATGTAATGCTCCAGATTCTCAACAAGCTCAAAGGAAGGTCAGGTTTATAGCTTCTCTAATCAACCAAACGGTTTTCAGCTGTGTTAACATACTTGCACAAGGGTTTTAAAGGGTATTTTAACCATCTATTAGCCTTCTTACACAGTTAGCGAACACAAAATACCATAAGTACACTGGAGTGATGGTTGTTGGAAATGGGCCTCTATACACCTATGAAGATATTGCATTACAAACTAGACGTTTGCCGCTAGAATAGTCATTTACCACATTAACACTGTATAGAGTGTATTTCTGAATCATTTAATGTTAGCTTCATTGGAAAAAAACTGCTTTTCTTTCAAAAATAAGGAAATTTCTAAGTGACCCTAAACTTTTGACCGGTAGTGTAGATGGGGATGAACAGTCCTATACCTGAGTAGGAAACTCTCCTCCTGTGAAAAGAACTATGCCATCGTAGAGAAAGAGTGCTTGCCCATGAAGTGGGCAATTGGCGCCCTGAGATTCTACCCGTTAGGCAGAAAATTCAGGCTAATGTCAAATCATGTGACCCTGAGACGTATGAGTAAAAAAAAGGGGGAAGAATGCCCGAGTGACTAGGTGGTTTCTAGCCTCCAGGACTTTTTCATGTGAAGCACTGGCCCGGGAAGCTACATAATAACGCAGATTAGCAAACATATTATCCCAGAGACCTTATACATGAAGGTCACACTTCATATTGCATAAACAAATACAGACTCTGGATTGGGATCCAGAGTCAAGAAGTTTAAACATGAATTATAATAAAACCTATTCTTAATTCATTATTATAGATGATAATAATAAAGGTAAAAAACAAGGTGCCTCATGTCATAAGCGGACACAGAAGCATGCATAAACTACAGATTTGAATCATGTATAGATTAATTATCCATATGATTAAATCAAATAGACAAATCTATATTGTTTTTCATGTAGGATTACACATTCATAGTTTAAATACTTTTCTGATAGAATTGGATTAATGTGGGAAAGTATCGCTACAACATGTCCAGAAAAAGTGCTTTGTGCTATCAATATAAGAATGCTTGTATAAATTCCATTGAACCATTAATGGATATGGTATCCCCACAAGTATCCAATAATCAGTAAATACACTGTATTATATCTACACAGAAAATATGCCAAGGCCTAAAAGGTTTCATATCCGTATCAGATTAAGTGATCATACAGAGTATGGGATTGTATCTTAAAGTGCATGAACAAAACAGATCACAAAGTGCATAGTGCTAAATGGTATATCAATACTTGTTAGGTATAATGTATATTCAATAGAAAAGTCAAGTGCTGCATTAATAAAGTTGTCATACAATTGGTCAAAAGTTACCTACATAAAGGCCAAGGGAGACATAAGTGCTGGCTGCGTCCCTCACCCTGACGTGCGTTTCGCCTGTCTTCTTCCAGGGGCAAGTCTATATGGAGGATCCTTATGACTATTTAAATAAGACAAGCGCCAATCAGAGGATGTCTATTTTGATGTCAAGTCACGTGGTTGGTATGCACCAGTTACCGCTGTGTTATGGTGTTATACAAGATAAATGCCTATTGGAAGACGTGAGTTATCGCCAGATCACATGTTCATCCTGTGTCAATTGCAGCTGAAGTATTAAAGTGACACGTGCAGATGGTGTGATAGGTGCATTTGGTCGTGACGCACATTGCCAGAAAGTGACTTCCCATCAGTGGCTGCGATGGAACACATGAGTTCCGCCTCACTGTGAGACAGAAGTCACCATCCCTGCCAGTTGCCATGGACGGTATAGTCTTGCGTGTGTTGTCATTGGCACATGCGTACCACCAAAGCACAGGTCAAGGTCAAAGGGGTCAGAATGAAGAGTATGGGGGCATAGTCAAAGAAGATAACAACATATAATGAGTTGGGAAGTATTAATCTAAGCAAAATTATACAGTGAATGATGTGCAATTCTTCCATGATGAATTATGTTTGTAGTATGCAAATAATGCAAATAATGAAGGTAGGACTTACATGAAATAAACATTGGATTTAAGTGTGCAGATAAATATGTGAGAGAGATTTGTACCGATAATTTAAACCGGAGGATCTGACATTAAAATTTAAATCCATTAAGCTTTTCCTACCTTTAGTCCCCACGGATCGGCCATTGTGTCCTGTTTGCTTTTTTTCATTTATTTCCAGGTTGTGTGTTTCTTTAAAATTTAGGTTCACTGGCACAATTACTTCCTTTCAGAAGTGGGTGAATATTTCCCCATTTCAGTAGAAGTCCTGCCTAATTCCTGCCCCCAATAAAACAACCTGTTTTCAGCCAGATTATCGTTCCTGTTTGTTTAGGACACCTGCCGTTGGTTGTTTTATGTTTTGTATTTTGGCGTCTATAAAAAGAATAGCCTCCTGTGGAGAATTTACTTATTTTATTTTTCTTTTTTTAAGATGTCATATTTTTCTATTACAGACTTTGAATATATTGCCACAGAATAGCTGATTAATTCATCTGCCGAGCCAATAAAAGACACATTAAACAGATGTGCAGAACATTGTGTGAGCAATAGGATGTATGATTCATATTTATTTATTTCAGACCATCCAATGATAAAAATTACAAAAATTATTTCTGCGAAGCCAACAGAGCGACCTCTGTTAACCCCTGTAGTGTAAAGACTACTTCTTTTAGCCCCATGGAAAAATGATTGGATGGGGAAGAGGCTTGGCTAAACGATGATGTTGAAAATATATCAACTTTAGTATATCCTACTAATTAGAAATTATACTTTGAAGCTGTATGCAAATTAGCCTGAAAGTGTTTTGGGGTGTGGTATGGACCGTAATGACTCTTCTCCTATGCAATTCCAGGCTAATTTGCATGTACTGTAGCTTCAAATTCTGATTTCTCAGTACTGGAATATCAGATTACTACAAATTGTATCATTTCTGTTGCTTAACTAACTAGACCTATACTGCCCTATCACTAGCTTCAGCAAAAAAATTGTCCTGAAGGGTTCCCTTTAATGGTCACAAATACTATAAGATATTTCTAAAGTACACGACCCAAGAGTGGCATTAGGACAAGGGATAAGCAGGTTTTCTTGACATGTACTATTAAGAAGGTCAAACCTCCAATGTTCTCTTTGACTCATCATGACATAAATCATGCTGCTCCACCTCTGAACTTTCAGACTTTTAGACAGGTGTATGGTTTACTACTTTACAATTAGACGGGCTACCTTTTCCCATAGGCTAGAAGTGCTGCGGTCTGGAACTGACACGGGTAGGTGACAAGTTTCCAAAAGTTTCATACAGTACTTCACCCACAATTGTGGTAATCTTTTTCATTATAAAGGCTGAAAAAATGACACTATCACTTCTGCAGAATGTACTGTGTGTATTTATATATGCTCATATTCCCATTTACACGCCTGTTACAAAAAGTTGCTTAATAGTGAAAATCTAGGGTTAGAAATAAAATGTTTTGGGCTTTTTTGGTAAAGGATTGGGGTTAGGGATTAGTTTATAATTTCAAAATAGTTTATTTTTTATAGTTTCATAGTTGATTCCAAAATAACACAGATTCATCATGTCCTATAATCCTAAAGTGTTGATCTAGATGGGAAAAACCCATGAGGCATATGCTTAGGGTATGTGCACAAGTCGTTTTTTTAGGCGGATTCCACTGTGGAAACCATCTGAACACTATTGAAAAAGGCTCATGTTATGATAGTGCAGCAACTTACTCGGGAAAATAGATTACACACAAGAAAACTACAAATGAGGTTGGCTGACACATGGAGAGGTTCTAATACTAGAGATAGGACCAGTCTGAATGGGTACATCATGTCATTGTCGGATGGATTTTACACTTTTTTGATCAAAATAGTGTTAACTAAATACCCTATGTTATTTATATGTACTATTACTAACTACTTATCTACTACCTATATAGTAAATGCTCATTTTTTTATCTTGGGTTTAATACAAGTCAATGGCAAAACTCAAAAGACGCCCAGACACCTTTTGAAGAATTTTGACATCCTTTTTGTGTTGACATTAAAATGCAATTTTTCCTTTATTTTGTGGCATTCATTGTGCATTTTATGTGACCTGGCATCATGATTCTCCGGGTCAGTATGAGTACAGTGATATCAAGCACATTTGTATAGTTTCTTGTTTAAGTGGAGAAAAATGAAAATGAGACATTTGTAAAAAAAAGAATTTGATTTGTGTTGCCATTTTCTGAGACCATAACTTTTTTTTTATTTTATTTTTCTACTGATGGAGGTTTTTGAAGGCTTGTTTTGTGTATGGTGAGCTGAAATTTTTATTGGTACTGTTTTGAGGTACCGTATATACTCGTGTATAAGCCGACCCGTGTATAA
>VIAB01014031.1:14978-25275 GCA_009801035.1 Oophaga pumilio
ACGGACCGATTTTTTGTAGTTGTGTGTGACGCCGGCCTTATGTTTAAACATGGACGTGTGAAGTAGGCCTCGCATAGTTTTATTTTTTAATAGGTTGGACTCTTATGAATGTGGTGATAGGTGTGGTTGATGCACACCCAAAAGGACACGCCCATGAACCCCATTATTTGTAATACAATGCCTCATTTAAATGTTCACTTTTCAAATACTTGTTCTATCTGTGTTTTTCATTGATAGAACATGTACCCATTATAGTCTAAGGGAATAATAAAATGTTCCTGTTCTTGTGGACTATGTGTCTGAAAAAATTACAGAGACATGTCATATATCAAAATCACCCATACAAGTCTATGGGTTCAAGAAATTCACAGCACACGGATGGCATCATGTGCCAGTCGTGAACTGTCTGTTTTTTCAATGAACAAGAGAAGCTTTGCTATATTTGCTATTTTTAAAATCACTGATGAAACACTGATGTCAAAAATCGCAGACTGCCCAACCACTGAGGAAGATCAGATTAAAACACTGATAAAAATTGCGCAGTATTTTGAATATAGAGAAAATCATTAACGTTTAATGAAACCTAGGGCAAAAAAGGATCAAACAAATTGAAAAAAATTAAAGGGAACATGACACCAGAAAATGCCATTCAATCTGCAGGTACCATGTTATAGAGCAGGGGGAGCAGAGTAGATATATAGTTTTCTGCAAAAATATTCCGCAATAACCTTTATTTGAATCATTTAAACCTCTGCTCTTCCTGTGATATTTGGTCCAGTGGACGGTCCTATCAGTGACTGACAGCTTTCTATGTATAAGTATGCATGCAGAGATCGCTATCAGTCACTGATCGGACAACTCACTGGACCAAACATCCCAGGAAGAACAGAAGCTGGACAGACATGTGTCTGGGATGATTTAGTGTAGCCTGCATTGAGCAGGGGGTTGGACATGAAGACCCTGGATGTCCCTTACAACTCTACCATTCTATGATTCTATGAGTTTTAGATGAATAAGTTAACATGTTCAGTACTTGGTAAGTATTTTACATCAGTATTTGTAAGCCAAAACCAGGAATGGAACAATCAGAGGAAAAGTAGAATAGAAACATGTGCACTACTTTTTCACCCACTCCTTGTTTTGACCCAATACTGAATGTGTGAACATGGCCTAAAACATGTTATACTAACTCTTTTCTCACAAACCTATATATCAATTTGCTCAGCTCCTCTGTTTTGTAACATGATGCCTGCAGATTCAATGGAATTTTACTGGTGACAGGTTCCCTTTAAAGGAGGAATAGCTGGGGTATTTTTAAATTTTTTTCATACATTTACTATATTTTCTGTTCCTTTAGATTATTGCTGGACTGCAACTGGTAAATACTGCAAGTAAGAAGACTAAAGCAGATTGTTGCAGAGTAGATAAAATGAGTCATGACGCAAAACATATGCTGTTTTTCTAGAAATGTTCTAGATGGTTCTTTGCAAAATGCCTATATAATATGATTTTTTATCCTATAGAATAGACAAGTAACAAATTAAATGAACAGTGCTTCATTTACATGGCGGTGGCAATAGGGCCAATTTTGAATAATGTCTTAGACGGCACTAAAAACAATACAAGGTACCTTTATTTATATGAAACCTTACAAAGCTAGTGTTGCAGCTCATGGAGGTGGTATAACCTTTATGTAGGCAGGCTTATGGCCTCTGTGTTGCTAAAAAAAAACCTTTAATTCACACGGTTCTGCTGTGTTCATTAGGGCTCATTCACACGTCATTTTTTCAAGTACAAGTGCTATTCATGACTTTCATGGCTAGCACTTGTACCAGTGATAGTTTGTAATGGGTGAATCCGCGGATATTCGTGTCTGGCAGGTTCAGCTGAACATCTAAAAAAAGTTCGGTTTGGGTAGTAAAGTTCTCACGCAGCTAATGGAGCCATAAGTGAGATTACCTCTGCAGCTTTCGAGACTGTTTACCACCGTCTCCTACTCCTACTCTCTAGGCTCCAGTCACTAGGCATTAAGAACACTGTTCTCTCCTGGTTCTCTTCCTATCTTTCTGACCGCTCCTTCAGTGTTTCGTTCTCTGGCTCCACATCATCTCCTCTTCCTCTCACTGTCGGTGTACCCCAGGCCTTAGTCCTTGGCCCCCTTCTCTTCTCTCTCTCTACACGGCCCCAGTTGGACAGACCATCAGCAGATTTGGCTTTCAGCACCATCTTTGTGCTGATGACACACAACTATACACGTCATCCCCTGACCTTACCACCGCTGTACTACAGAACGCTAGTGACTGTCTGTCCGCAGTCTCCAACATCATGTCCGCTGTCTATCTGAAACTCAACCTCTCAAAAACTGAACTTCTTCTGCTCCCGCCGTCTACTAACCTCCCTAAATCTGACATTTCCCTCTCCTTGGGTGGTACCATAATACCACCCCGGCAGCAGGCGCGCTGTCTGGGTGTTATGTTTGACACCAATCTCTCCTTCACATCCCATATACAATCTCTTGCCCGCTCTTGCCGCTTACACCTAAAGAACATCTCTAGAATCCACCCTTTCCTTACCATGGAAACAACAAAAACCCTCACTGTAGCACTGATCCACTCCCGCCTGGACTACTGCAACGCTCTATTAATTGGCCTCCACATTACTTGACTTTCCCCTCTCCAGTCCATACTTAATGAAGCAGCCAGGGTCATCCATCTGGCTAATGGGTACTCGGACGTGTCCGCTCATCACCAGTCCTTACATTGGCTGCCCATTCATTATAGGATCCAATCCAAAGTACTTGTTCTCCACAGTGTGACACCCCCCTACATCTCCTCTCTCATTTCTCTCTATCTGCCCAACCGACCACTGCGCTCTGCAAACGACTTTCGACTAACCTCTGCACTAATTCGTACCTCCCACGCCCGACTCCAAGACTTCTCCGGCGCTGCGCACATCCTCTGGAATGCTCTACCCCAAGAAATTAGGACTATCCACAATTTGCATAGTTTTAGGCGCTTCCTCAAAACACGTTTGTTCAGAGCGGCCTATCACGTTCATGTCACGATTGGCTGCAGCCGCCGAGGAGCGGCCCAGCCCATAATCGCCCCCACGCTGACCGACCACCGCAGCGTGGGGCGGGTGTCCCCCGGGGACGCAATATGGACCCTCCATACCGCAGAGGGGGACCCGGTCTACCCGAACTAGAGAAGGGCAGAGACCGGGGTTCTGTGGCAGCTGAGCATGTGGACAAGGAAGAGACACGTAGAACTTCATTACACCACACAACTTCAGGTATAGAGTAAGTAAAGTTTACTGAGGTAATAAAGTAAAGACACACAGAACCTAAACATCAGGATCACGAACTCAGGAACACGAACTGGACCTCAGGAACATGGACACAGGAACATAGAATCAGGAACACGGACTGGACATCAGGAACATGGATTGGATCTCAGTAACACGAACCGGACATCAGGAAACTGGACATCAGGAACACAGACTGGATCTCAGGAACATGGACTGGACATCAGGAACACGGAATCAGGAACACGGACAGGGCATCAGGAACACGGACTGGATCTCAGGAACACGAACCGGACATCAGGAAACTAGACATCAGGAACACTGGCTCGATCTCAGGAACATGGACAGGACATCAGGACCATGGAATCAGGAACACGGACAGGACATCAGGAACATGGACTCAGGAACATGGAATCAGGAACATGGAATCAGGAATACGGACAGTGCATCAGGAACATGGACTGGATCTCAGGAACTCAGACCGGACATCAGGAAACTGGACATCAGGAACAAAGACTGGATCTCAGGAACATGGACTGGACATCAGGAACACGGACTCAGGAACATGGAATCAGGAACACGGACCGGACATCAGGAACACGGAATCAGGAACACGGACAGGACATCAGGAACATAGACTGGACATCAGGAACACAGACTGGATCACAAGACCAACACTGGCATCGGACTCCGGACATCTGGCAACGATCGGCAGGCTACGGGCATCAGGCAGGGAAGGATCGGAACCGGACATCTGGAAGCGATCTAAAAAGGAACCCAAGCGGTCTGGTGCAAGCCCCACCAGGCTCAACTGGAGCCGGCCGGGGATTGCACCAAAAACAAGCTGAGCACAGAGTAACAGAAACTCAGCACATCCACACCGGACTCCTCCTTCCAAGATGAACCCAGGTTGTATCAAAGGAAGTCAGTTAGCAAAGGATCACAGTCACTGGGCACAGGGTTCAGGACACAGAAGGACTTCAGGAACATAACACAGCAGACACAGTTCAGACAGTCAGGTACAGGATAGGATCAAGGTTTCAAGCCTGGAATTACCGCCTCCAGGCTAGGCGAGCCTGGAATTACCGCCTCCAGGATAGGCGCAGGGACGGGTACAGGATCAGGGATTCAAGTCTGGAATTACCACCTCCAGGACAGGCGCAGGGACGGGTACAGGATCAGGGATGCAAGCCCAGAATTACCGCCTACAGGATAGGCACAGGGACGGGTAGAGGATCAGGGATTCAAGCCTATAATTACCGCCTCTAGGATAGGCGCAGGGACGGGTACAGGATCAGGGATTCAAGCCTAGAATTACCGCCTCTAGGATAGGCGCAGGGACAGGTACAGGAGCACACAAAACACATGGCAACATGCAGAAGCTATGTTGCCCCATAGGGCAGGGAGCCTTTATATAGGAGCTGCCCCTCAGCAATTGGCTGGGGACAGCATTTCAAGTATACACACTAACCCTGATAAAAGCAGGGAAGGTGTGGCCCGCGCACCCTATGCAGAGCCAGACACAAATCAGCACAGCAAGGACACCTGTCAACGGCTGTAGCCTAAACACGCGTAGTAAGTCATGCACCACTGCAGAGGACCTTGCAAACTGCGGTTAGCTTCCACAGCAATAGCCAGGGACCGCACATGTGGTTGGTCATGTAGCGCAGCGGAGACACTCACGCATGCACGGCTACGCAGCATCCATGGGAACTGAGCAGCATCCATACAGGTAACAGCCAACAGTATCCCAGCTCAATTAGGGGGAAAGGAGCAAAGGGTTAAAGCAGAAACATGCATTGTCATGCTGACTACCAAGTACAAACAGAACAGCGTGACAGTTCACTAATCAAAGTCATTTTATGTGCAAGTGTGCGTGTGTAGCCCATTCACTATCTCCATCCATCCCTCACTCCCTCAAGATGGCTGGACCATCATTGTAAATACACCATTGTAAATACACACCTGTACTTTGTAGCTCCCCCACCTCATTGTAGCTTGTAAGCTCTCACGAGCAGAGTCATCTTATTTTTGCTTTAATTATTGTATTGTTAACGTTGTTACTTATGACTTGTGTTTTGGATCTGTTAAACTGTAAAGCGCTGCGGAATATGTTGGCGCTATATAAATAAAGATTATTATTATTATTACCAGGGTTCACCACCTTTGAACTCGGGTGAAATTTCTCACGGCAACTCAGAACTACACACTGCAGGAGCAATTACGCTCCTGTGTAAGTGTGAGTCGGCTGCTGTGGATAGTGGTCGCATCACTGATATGACCGCTTTCCAAATCATCTGGATTGTCGAGGGACAGTAAGAATTATCTTCACACTGAACAGGTAAGGCATATGGTTGTTTATTATTTTTCTTCTTTTCCAGGAGCATGGTGGGCATTGGTGGATGAGGCATAAAGCTGAGTATTATGGTTGTTTATTATTTTCTGTTTTTTACAGGTGACATGGGCTTCAATGGATTATGCATAAAGTTGAGTATAACTGTGCTTTTTTATTTTTATTTCAAATAAAGGAGTCTGTGTAATTATTTCAATTACAATATTTTATTCTGACTGTGTCTTTTTTATAATCTAACTTTGGGGTTAGTAATGGGGGTGTCATATAGACGCCTCTCCACTACTAACCAGAGACCTTGATGTCAGCGGTCATAAAGCAGCTGACATCAAACCCACAACAATTACTCCACTTGCCACCACACCAGGGCAAGGGGGAAGAACCGGCAAAATGCCAGAATTGCCGTATCCAATAGATGCGCCTTTTCTGGGGTGGCTATCGGCTGCTATTTTTACGCTGGGAGTCCAATATCCATGGCCCGTTATCAGTCTCAGAATACCAGCCCCCAGCTGTTTGTTTTAGCTTACCTGATTGTCAAAAATGGGGAGGCTTACCAGGAAGACCATTCCACCTGGCCCAGGGTTTATTCTTAAGCGTCTCCCTGGTAAGCATCTTATCAGCACAGGCCATTGTTGGATTTCCAACTACATACTTTATGATTACTTGTTGCTTCTTGGGATGCTTAACCTTGATGCATGTTACTTATTGCACACTGGCACTCTAGATTTATATATTTTCTTACATTCTCTATGTGCTAGCGAATGCTTTGGTCTCCCTGTGGGGTCTCTTGTTATTCTGCTTTAGTCTACTTCTTCTTTGTTGCTGTAATTTTGCATGACCTTTTTAAATTAATTTCCTAATAAAAAGATGCATTTTACTATACTCACCTGATTGCTCCTTCTCCTCCTTCATACACATTTTACAAACGGTGCTGATGTAAAGCAGACATGTGGGAAATGTTATTTATCAATGTTTTTGTGCGGTATGACTATCTGGATTGAAGGGATAATGATTTTGATCAGTTCAAAAATTGCCAATTTTGGGAATTTTTATTAAATTTCCGATATTTTTATGAATAAACACAAAACATATCAACCTTACTTTAACATTACTATAAAGGACAATGTGTCATGAAAAAAACCATCTCAAAATCTACGGAATATGTTGCAGCGTTCCAGAGTTATTACCACATAAAGTGACACTGGTTAAATTTCAAAAATTTGGCTCGAACACTAGGGTAACATATAGACTTCCTGGAGAAGTCCATGTTGGGAGTCTGTGCATGAACATTAGGTGTTCGGTATGGACCCCAAACTTTACTGTTCTGGTTTGCTGATCTCTAGTAACAGTCTATTATGCTGTTTACACATCAGTGATTTTTGCGGATCGAGTGGTTGGTGCAAAATCAAGGAAACATGTCGAACATTAATCTGGTAAAGATGTATATCTTTGTACTGTGTTAGCCAGTAGATAGAAAAATATTTAGAGTTGACCATCTTTTCATTTAGCCATTAAAAGGTATCAACCACTGAGGACTCTCAACTCTAAATATTTTTCTAACATTAATCTGAGCATTGGATTAAACTCGGCAATGATAGTTTATGGGTTAGTGAAAAAATCATAACTCAGATGCCATCCATGTGCGGTCTGTTTTTTTCACTGACTGATAATTAGGGGAAGGAGGAGAAAGTTGTTTATTTTCTCATCAGTGAAAAAAACTCATGAAACTCCGACCAAACTCTGATGAAACTGTGCAGGCACTCTGATAAAACTTGATCCGTTTTCCTCATATGTTAAAAAATTGATGTCTGAATGAGTCCTAATTAAAAAGTGGTATTCTGATCACATCAATTAGGGTGAATGTTATTGATTTTCAAGTGCTAAAACTTGATCTTGAACACAGTCTAACAGCACACTACAGCAAGATGATAGTTGAATGATAGCATAGAAAGGTCACATGATGCACAATTAACAGGCATCGCTATCTGTAACACTTCCAATGGATGAGTTGCTTATTTTTCGGTCATGGCCAAAAGTTTTGAGACGGACAGAAATTTTATTTTTCACAAAATTTTCTGCTTCAATGTGTTAGGGTTCGAGTTCCTACTGCTGCACAAGGGGAGTCTCGAACCAGTCCCCCATCCATCTCCAGCCGCAGTGGAGCCTGCTCAGCAAAGACGTCGGTCCCAGCGTCTCACCCGGTCTAATACTGTGCAGAGACTTGCTGCTGCCTCTTCAGGTTCTGCTATTGTAGCCAGTACTGGTCAGCGGCGAGCAGACGTCTTTAGGACTAAGTCCTTTGTTGCTTCATCTGAGCATGCCCAGGGCAAGATCTCCCATTGGAGATCAGGGGTCACATGCTCAGATACAGCTGCCACTCCTATTGGTCCTTCAGGAAGGTCCTGTGGCTGTTGATGTTCTGAAGCAGCTTCCCACTGGTCCTTCCTGGAAGGTCTTTTTCTCGTGGCTGCTATAAAAGGCTGTCCTTACCGCACGGCCGTGCGCTAGTATCAAATCTGTTACGTGCTTGCGCCAGTGTGGTCATGTATGCATGTGGTTAGGTCTGGCTGACATAAGCCTCTAGAATACCGGCACCTCCGGTGAGGAGATTGTATGCACGTGTTCAGGGCTCGGCTGAAAACGCCATTAGAATACCGGCTACTCCGGTGAGGAGATTACTGCTTGGGTTCTGATTGCATGACCACAGACTGCAATCCGCTTAGCAGTCAACTGTGTTCCCTGTGAGTCTAACAGGACACAGTCTTTGTTACAGCGGCTCTGTGAATTAACAGAGTCCGCTTATATCGCCATATAGTGCTACGGCGCTTACATCTGCGACTCTGCGGGATAACAGAGTTCGCTCATACTGCCTATTTACGCCATCTTACTAGCAGCAGGCTCTGCCTGCACGGTGGACCCCGGGCTGCAAACGCACCTCTCCTTAATATCTATTAGGTGCGTTCCGCAGGCCCTTAACACAATGCTTTTAGATCTTTTACTCAGAAGTTACTATAGTTACTGAAGTACAATTATCAGCATTTTATAAGTTTTTAAATTTTAACTTAAACATACATCGAGTTTATCACTCATTAAGACAGCGTTGACTCTTATTTTTCAAGACTTAAACAATTCGCCCCGGCATGCTGAATATCAGCTTCTGGACCAAATCCTGACCGATGGTAACACGTTCTTGTCTAATCAGTTGTTGGAGGTTGTTTACGATTTCTGTGTTTGTTTGTCCACCCAATTTTTGAGGACTGACCTTAGATTCTTAATGGGATTGAGACTTGGGGAGTTTTCTGGCCAGTGATCAAAAAATTTCAATGTATTTTTCACTGAGCCACTCAGTTATTATTTTTGCCTTGTGATATTGTCTCCATAATGCTGGAAAAAAAATTGTTCATCAGCAAACTGCTCCCGGATCATTGGGAGATGTTGTTCTTAGAGGATGTTTAGATCCCATTTTTTATTGATGACAGTGTTATTAGGTAAACTTGTGAGTGGAGTGAGCCCCCTCCCCTGGATATGAAGCCCCCACACATGAAAGGTCTCAGGATGCTTTACTGTTGGCATGACACATTGAAGCACCTAACCTCTTCTCAGGACAATAATTCTTCCAGATGTCCCAAATAGTCTGAAGGGAGCTTCACCAGAAAAAAATAACTGCACATTAAGGACAGGAACAAGACTATAGAGGACTGAGGTAAAGTTGTTCCAATTATGCTGTTTTCAATACATTTGTTCTGAGCGACGCCATGGCCAGTAGATGGCCGTGCCCACAGGATGGCCACATCACTAGACGGGGCGCAGTCTCACTTAATACAAGTGTATGGATCAAAGCCACGTCCACTTTATGGACCAGGGACCTATTGAGTGCAGGTGTTGTGTCTCTCCTGGTTTGTACGTTTCCTGTGTGGGTGTGTAGGCTCAGTCATAACAGACTCAGTGTCAACAGGTGTACTTTGCAGCAAAATTTTGGTGGAAAGCATTTTATACTAGTTCTATCAATGGTTAATCTAAAAAGGTTAACCATGTGCTTTGTGCTTGACAATTTTTTAGCTTCAAATCGAAAGTGACGAGGTGAGGTCAGATTTTTTACTACATTTTTATTATTAGAGTGTGCCAGGATTTTGTGGCAAAATAAGTTGGGTTTTTTGAGGCAGATAAATATGATGTGGTTTTCAGGTAGAATCCACTGCTTTTTTTTCTGTTTTTAGATTTTTTAGGATCTAAGAGGTAATGTTTCGCTTTATGGATAGAGACAGGCCTGGCATGTCAGAGTGAGGAGACTTATTCGCCATGCATTTTCCTGTTGTGAAATTAAATATGCAAATTGCATCTTCAGAGAGGAAGAGGACTTGAACTCTAGTGTCACCTATTGGAAGTAGCAATCCTAAAATTCAATATTAACCTTTTAAGGAGCCTTGCCATATGACTTAGGATAAAAGTCAAACCACAGTCTGACTTTTTCCCTAAGTCATAATTCAAGGCTCGTTAAAGAGGTGATATTGACTTTTAGGATTGCTATTTCCAATAGTCGCACTAGAGTTCAGGTCCTCTTCTTCTTGAAAGAGGCAATTTGCACATTTATTTTTTAAGCATTTTTTTAGGCTATGTGCACACGTTGCGGTTTTTTAGCGGTTT
>VIAB01014032.1:21992-35922 GCA_009801035.1 Oophaga pumilio
TATTTTTATCCTTTTGATACATTTGCATCCCTCCATTTGGTCTTTTCACCATTCCTCAGTGTGGTTTTCTTGCTCCATGATCCTGTCTGGTGTTACTTATTGTCCAGACTTCTAGTGTGGAACTACTCATCTCTGGAACTGCTGTGGTCAGTAAGAGATTCTGACATCTCCTTCTTGGACGGTGTTCTGTGTGGGCTGCTCTGCTGGACTGGAGTGGGACTTTTCAGCCCTTAAAGGTACATTCAGTAACCTTTTCATATTAATGATCCACCTGTGTATTTCTGGACTTCTACATTAAGTGCTGCTTGCACTCTTGCTCATATTATTGCTGGACTTATACGTTAAAGTGCTGTACGCACTCTTGCTCACATTATTGCTGGACTTCCACGTTAAAGTACTGTACTCACTGTTGCTCATATATTTGCTGGACTTTTACATTAAGTGCCGTACTTACTCTCGCTTCATATTACAGCTGGACTTTGGCTTATTAGCGGCTACGCCCCGCTATTCAGTTTGCTGTTCATTTCTATATTATGCTGATCACTTCGTTACTATTGCAGGAAGATCTCTGTTATATTTGGTTCAATTTCTTATTTTATTCAATACACTTGTTTGCCTCAGCTTTGGTCTCAGTTTCTTTTATCCCACACAATTAGATTCCATAGTACTCACATGTTACACATGTTTTCAGAGTGGGCACAGATTAAGGACCTCTGCACCCTTCTGCACAGTTTTAAAATGGCTACTAAGATGGTTAGCGGTGAAGACGCCGTCATCAGCATCACTATTCCGGTCATCTATATGCTGGAGGAGACTTTGAAAAGCCTGTAGGAGAAGATGGTGGTCCCAGAAGAAGAAGAGGAGGAAGCAGAGGAGGCTACAGAAGGGATAACATTGTCTCTAAGTTCAAGACTGTCGTCACACAGGCGGGTACCAAGGTAGGGTGGATTACTGCGATCAAGGGGGCGGGTGATAACAGACAAACTGTTATCAAAGGTGCAAGAGCCAAGGAACAAATGGATCTGGGACATGATCCCCGTATAGCTATGATTAGAAATAATGCTGACTATTGGGTTGCCACTTTATTAGATCCACGTTATAAAACCAAATTTTGCCAAATGATTCCTGCCCTAGAAAGGGACCCACGAATGCTGGAGTTTCGAAACACGCTTTTATGCAACCTTAAGGGAACTTTTCCCCAAGACAGCAGTGAAGCACACAGTTCGCTGTAGATTTCCAACCTCTGGCCCGTCAATTCATCAACGCCAAAATATTAGTAGCAGCAGCAGTGGTGGAAGAGGCAGAAGCAGATTCTGTGAGTCCTTTGACACTTTTTTTAGACCAACTCATGCACCAGCACAACAGAGTCTAAATCTTACATGTGGTAATCGAATGGAGGGGATGGTGCAGCAGTATCTATAACTAAACATCAATACCATCAGGGAGGGTTTGGACCCTTTCACATTTTGGTCTTCCAAAATGAATGAGTGGCCTGAGCTCACATGCCTTGGAGGTTTTATCGTGCCCAGCAGTAAGCGTTCTCTCAGAATGTGTCTTCAGTGCTGCTGCTGGTGTCTTGACGGATAGGCGCATCCGGCTGTCCCTTGAAAGTGTAGACCGCCTAACTTTCATTAAGATGAACAAGTCATGGATCTCCAAAGACTTTTGCACCCAAATTGCAGACTGTACAGAGTAGGTGATATTGCATTTTTTAATGTGATGCATTAATGTCACATAACTGCACTCTGTGATATCTATAGTGTGGCTTCTGTGGCTGCTGCTGCTAATTTGTGGAAAATTGAACAGTCATAGTTTGTCTACATCTGCTGAGTTAGCTGTAGTGGAAGACATGTCAGTCCCAATTATACTATTTCTATTCTCGTGACAGTTATTCCACTTTGGTGGTGTCAGGCACTCATTTTTTTAAATTTGAACACTCCTGGTTGGGTGTCCATCTGCTGGATTGGGTGTAGCGGAAGAACTGTCGGTCCTTATACTATTTCTACTGTGGTGAAATTGATGCCACTTTGGTGGTGTTTGCCAGTAATTTTTGGAAATGTGAACACTCCTGGTTGGGTGTCCATCTGCTAGATTGGGTGTAGGGGAAGAACTGTCGGTCCCTATTATACTATTTCTCCTTTTTGTGAAATTGATGCCAATTCTGTAGTGTAAGGCCCTCATTTCTTTAAATGGGAACACTCCTGGTTGGGTGTTCATTAGCTGGATTGAGTGTCGTTCAAAAACTGTCGGTCCCTATTATACTATTTCTACTGTGGTGAGATTTCCTACTTCTGTGGTGTAATGCCCTCATTTATTTAAATGGGAACACTCCTGGTTGGGTGTTCATCTGCTGGATTGGGTGTAGGGGAAGAACTGTCGGTCCCTATTATTCTATTTCTACTGTGGTGAAATTGATGCCAATTCTGTGGTGTAAGGCCCTCAGTTCTTTAAATGTGAACACTCATTGTAAGGTGCCCATCTGTTGTATTGGGTGTAGTGGAAGAACTGTCGGTCCATATTAAACTATTTCTACTGTAGTGAAATTGATGAAATTTTGGTGGTGTCTGCCAATAATTTTTGGAAATGTGAGCACTCCTGGTTGGGTGTTCATCTGCTGGATTGGGTGTAATGGAACACCTGTCAATCCCCATTTTACTATTTCTACTGTGCTGAAATTGATGCCACTTCTGTGGTGTGAGGCCGTCATTTCTTAAAATGTGAACACTCCTGGTTGGGTGTCCATCTGCTGGATTGGGTGTAGTGGAAGAACTATCGGCCCCTATTATGCTATTTCTACTGTGGTGAAATTGATGCCACTTTGGTGGTGTCTGCCAATAATTTTTGGAAATGGGAACACTCCTGGTTGGGTGTTCATCTGCTGGATTGGGTGTAGTGGAAGAACTGTCGGTCCCTATTATACTATTTCTACTGTGGTGTAAGGCCCTCATTTCTTTAAATGTGAACTCTCTTTGTATGGTGTCCATCATCTGGATTGGGTTAGTGAAAGACCTGTCGGTCCCTATTACACTATTTCTACTGTGGTAAAATTGATGCCACCTTGGTGGTGTCTGCCAATAATTTTTGGAAATGGGAACTCTCCTAGTTGGGTGTTCATCTGCTGGATTGAGTGTTGTGGAAGAACTGTCTGTCATGATCCAGACCGGATTTTGAGTCCTGCTTTACTTTTTTCCTGGTCTAGTCATGTCAGGGGTTAACCTTTCTCAGTCTTGGGTTCAGGTTGGCTATTTATCGCTGCTGCTTACTGCAGGTGATGTTAGATATAGTTTTTACTTATGACTGCTGTAGCTGACTCTGATTGCTCTGGTCCTGCTACGTTTGCTATCTGATACAGTGTCTCTTTACTCCCCTATTCGAGTCCTGACTCAGTTTTTACCTTTAGTGTACTGACTCCCTGGTTGTGACTTAGCTTTTATCCTGACCTGCTTCTGTCTTTTGTCTTTGTCTTACCCGCTTCCGACTATTGCTGATTCCCTGGCGCTACAGTCTAGGATTTGACCTGGCTTGTCTGACTATTCTGCTGCCACCTGTGGTAGCCTTGCTGCTTCATTGCAGGCCAGCTCTTTTTAGGTACAGCCCATCTTCCACTCTACTGCCATCTTGTGGATCCTGCACCTACCTGCATCGCAGCAGCATGATAGTATAGCTGATCCAAAAACAGCTAGTTTTTTTCTCTGCTCTGCTTTCTATGGATCCTCCCCATACCTCAAATGGATAGTCTGATACAAATGATGCAGGATCTGTCTGTGGAACATATTGCCTTGACCTCCTCTCATAACCACCTGCAAAGGGAACTTTCTGACTTGGTAAAATCTTTGCAGGGATTTCTTCCCAGTCTGTCTGTAAGCACTCTAACATTGTTGATGTCTCTTTGCACTCTCCTGAACCTACAGTCAGGCTCCCAGATACCTTCTCCGTGGAAAAGGAGAGGTTCTGTATGTTCAAGGAGAGTTGCAAGCTATTGCAAGCTATTGTTTTATCTTATACCCCGATCTTCTGGAGGTGAGAGTCAGCAGGTGGGGATAATCATTTCCTTACTTCGGGAGGGACCTCAATTGTGGGCTTTCTCTTTACCTGCTTCTGCCCCTGAACATGTGTCTGCGGACAGGTTTTTTGAGGCCTTAGGACTTATCTTTGACAAGCCTGACCGGGTCAGAGTGGCAGAAGACACAATCATGAGTCTCTTTCAGGGGAAGCTCTCCGCTGAATGATATTGCTCCTTGTTCCATCGATGGTCCACTGAGGTGTCTTGGGATGACTCTGCGCTGAGATGTCAGTTCAGGAGAGGACTGTCGGACACCTAAAGTACACTCTGGCTCTCCATCCACCATCCAGCTCATTGGAGGAGGGGAGGCTATGACTCAGGCTATCCGTATGATTCGGAGGCTACGGGAGAGAGGTGTTACACAGCGAGAGGTTCTGTTATTCCCTGCTAATCCTGTTGTTTTGCCACCATCTGAACCTATGGAGGTAGAGGCCACCAACCTCAAGGAGAAGGAGAGGAGACGGCGACGTGAAGGAAAGCTGTGTTTTTACTGCGGAGGTCCAAGATATTGGAAAAAGGACTGCCCCTCCTGCCCACCGACTAACAAGCGGCTGAGTCTGTTTGATTGTCGTGGACAGTTAGGCTGGAGGCTCCTATTCATGTTGTTGCCATTGACAAAACACCCTTGGCTAAGAATGTCATCAAATTTGTCTCAGAGGAGTTTCTCCTTAAAGTGGGTTCCTTGCACCAGGAATGTATTTCATGTTTTGTTCTGGTCAATCTGCCTGCGGGACTGGTGCTGTGGTTCCCTTGGTTACAGTGACATAATCCTGCGATAGACTGGGAATCTCTGGACATTGTTAAATGGGGTCCTTCTTGTAGTAGAAGTTGCCTTACTACTGTACTTGTGTTATACGTTAATCTGGAAAGTATTCCAGAGTAGCTGAAGGATTTTGAAGATGTTTTTTCCTAAAAGGAGGCCGACGTCTTACCAACACTCTGCCATTTTGATTGTACTATCAATCTGATTCCGGGTGCTAAATTGCCCAAGGCTCGTCTGTACAACCTCTCTGGCCCGGAGAGAACCGCTATAAAAGAGTATATTTCTGAAAGCCTACGTAAAGGCCACATCCATCCCTCTGTCTTTCCTGTGGCGGCAGGATTCTTTTTTGTAAAAAAAAAATGGTGGTTTGTGCCCGTGCCTCGATATTCGAGAATTAAATAAGATCACAATGAGAAATACCTACCCCCTCCCGCTCATCCCTGATTTATACAACCAATTGTCGGGGGCCAAATGGTTTTCTAAATTGGACCTCGGTGAGGAATAAAATCTAATCCATATTCGGGAGGGAGGTGAGTGCAAAACGGCATTTCTCACTTCTGAAGGGTTATTTGAGAATTTGGTTATGCCCATTGGTCTTACCAATGCACCAGCTGTTTTTCAGGATTTTATTAACCATGTATTTTCTGATTTTATTGGGTGCTTTATGGTGGTGCATTTAGATGATATCCTCGTGTTCTCATCTAACAAACAGGTTACGGGAGAACTCGCTTTTTGAGCAACCTGAAAAATGCACATTTTTTGTCCAAGAATTGTCCTTTCTGGGGTTCGTTCTGTCTGACAAGGGGTTTCGTATAGACCCTGGGAAGGAATGGGACATTGTGAATTGGGTGCAACCCAGAGGCTTAAAGGGTCTTCAACATTTTTGGGGGTTTGCAAACTATTATAGGAAATTTATTAAGGGGTTTTCACAGGTGTGAAGCCCCTCACTGATCTGACTCGTAAGGGGGTTGATCTCAAAAACTGGTCAGCTCCGGCTGTGGAGGCATTTGCTTTATTAAAGAAATGCTTTATGTCTGCACCTGTTTTGGTCCAGCCTGATCCATCTAAACCGTTTCATCTTTGAGGTGGACGCATCAGAGTTGTGGGTGGGTGCGATGTTGTCTCAAGGATCTGCCACTTTGGCTAACCTGAGGCCCTGTGCCTTCTTCTCGAAAAAATTCTCTCCTGCTGAGAGAAATTACGATGTTGGGAATCGGGAGCTTTTAGCTATTGAGTTGGCCTTTGAAGAATGGAGGAACTTTTTGGAGGGGGCTGTTCATGGTGATTACAGACCACAAGTATCTGACTTATTGAGTCGGCCAAACGTTTGACTCCCAGACAGGCAAGTTGGTCACTTTTTTTTTTCATGCTTTAATTTTTCTATCACCTTTCGGCCTGGTTCTAAGAATCTCACAGCTTGGATCCGATATCACCTCCTGAACCTCCTTCCTCCACTTTTCAGCCCGGGGTGTTCGTGGCAGTGGTGTCCTCAGAATTGGAGCACGAGATTCATGAGGCTCAGTCTCTTGCTCCTCCGTCACTGCCTGACAACAAGCTCATTGTCCCGGTTCAGTACCGGTGGAGGGTTCTCCGTGAGTTCCATGATTCTGCTCTCAGTAGACATCTGGGGATCTCGGCCACCCGTAAATCCATTGCTAGGCTGTTTTGGTGATCCTCCATGACCTCTGATGTCGCTAGGTTTGTGTCTACTTGTGATAGCTGTGCCCGTGCTAAGAGCTCTCATAACCGGCCGGCCGGGGAATTGGTGCCATTGCCAATTCCTTATAGACCTTAGACACATTTGTCCATGTACTTTATCACTACTTTCCCTCCTTCCAATGGCAAAACTGTAGTCTGGGTGGTGGTGGACAGATTCAGTAAACAGGCGCATTTTGTACCTTTGGCAGGACTGCCTAATGCTGAGACACGTTCTAGGCTGTTTGTTCAGCACGTGGTGCAATTGCATGGTGTGCCTTTGAATGTGGTGTCGGATAGAGGGGTACAATTAAGGTATTAGTTTGACCTTCTCCTAGGCCTATCATCCAGAAACCAATGGTCAGACGGAGAGGACCAATCAGTCTCTTGAATGTAACATGCTGCTATAGTGCAGTACAGTGCAACCTCCGCCAGGGGGTGCTGGTGAGGGAAAATAAGTTACACACACAAAAAAGAGTGGTCAGACTAGCAGAAGTCAGCAACTGTCAGGAGCAGAAGTATCAAAGGAAAAAGCAAGTGCGTAGTCAGGGACAAGCAAGAAGTCAGGGCCTACCGGGAACGTGGTATCCAAAATGTAAGACGTAAGACATAGTCAGGGTACAAGCCAAAAGTCAGAGTCTACCGGGAACGTGGTATCAGAAACGGAAAACCAGAAGCAGAGTCCAGAGAACAAGCCGAGTCATACACAAGTACAGGTAGTCAGGGGCAGAAGGATCTCTAAAGGAATATAGGTCAGAGGCACTAGCTTGGAAGCTTGAAGTATAGCTGATGCTGGCCCGCAGGCTGCAGAGGACTAAAATAGCCAGCCAGCTTCAGAACGAGGCGGAGGGGATTAATCTGTGCATGACCAGTCCAGAGAGAAGACAGCAGAAAACAAACTCTGGACTGGATCATGACAGTACCCCCCTGGACAACGAGCGTGAAAGGCCCAGACCAACCGATCCGCATGGACTGAACACACCGGCACCCACGACCGGTTCTCAGGACCATAACCTTTCCAATGGACAAAGTACTGAATTGAATGGCGGAGCATACGAGAATCCACCTCCCGTTCCACGTCATACTTGGTCTTACCATTTACTACAAAAGGCGGTGGGTGCGAGGGAGACCTACCTGAGGAAGTCACCGACGGCTTCAAAAGCGCCTTATGGAATACATTGGGGATTCGCAATGACGGAGGCAAGCGGAGGTGAAAGGCCACAGGATTAACCACCTCTAAAATTTCATAAGGGAAAATAAACTTGGGACCCAACCTAGCAGAAGGAATCCTCAATCTAATATTCTTGGTGGATAACCATACCTTATCCCCCACCTGGTAGGCAGGCCCCACAGAACGTTGTTTATCCGCAAAAAAATTATACTTACCCTGAGCCTCCCCAATGTTCCTCTGAACCTCCCTCCAGATCTCCCCCAACTGCAAAAAGGCGGAATCAGCCCCTGGACACCCCGAATCCAGCCGGGAAAACTCACCAAAGTGAGGGTGAAACCCATAGTTGCGGGAAGTACCAGTGGACTGATTAACACGATTATTGAACGCAAACTCTGCCATGGGTACCGCAGAGCACCAATCGTCCTGTCTGGAAGTAGCAAGACACCGCAATATCTGCCCCAAAGACTGATTAGTCCTTTCAGTCTGACCATTGGTTTCGGGATGGTAGGCCGATGAAATGTCAGACTGATACCCAACCTTTTACAAAAAGCCCTCCAGAATTTTGCCACAAATTGCACCCCTTTATCCGACACCACACTGACAGGCACACCATGCAATCGGACCACATGCTCAATGAACAGTTTAGATAGAGTCTCAGCATTAAGAAGGCCTGCCAAAGGTACAAAATGCACCTGTTTGCTGAACCTATCAACAACTACCCAGATCACGGTTTTGCCATTAGAGGGAGGAAGATCGGTGATAAAATCCATGGACAGATGAGTCCACGGTTTATCTGGAATTGGCAGTGGCACCAATTCCCCGGCAGTCCGGTTACGAGAGGATTTAGCACGAGCACACGTTTCACAGGAAGACACAATCCCAGTGACGTCAGCAGCCAAAAAAGGCCACCAAAACAGCCTAGTAATGGCTTTACGCATGGCTGAGATTCCAGGATGCCAACTCAGAGCTGAGTCATGGAAATCCCAAAGCACCCTTAACCGATACTAAACCGGCACAATGAGCTTAATATCAGGTATGGAAGAAGGAGCAAGAGATTGGGCCTCAAGAATCTCTTGTTCCAATGCCAAGGACACCACAGCCACCACCACTCCGCGCTGAAGAATGGAGGAAGGAGGTTCTGGAGGTGAAACTGGAGCTAGGCTACGAGATAAAACATCAACCTTCACATTCTTGGACCCTGGTCTTAAAGTAATAGAAAACTGAAATCAGGAAAAACAAGTGACCACCTTGCCTGTCTCGGAGTCAAACGTTTAGCGGACTCGATGTAAGACAGGTTCTTGTGATCTCTAATGACAAGGATACGATGGACAGCCCCCTCCAAAAAATGCCTCTATTCTTCAAACGCCAATTTAATGGCAAATAGCTCCCGGTTACCCACATCATAATTTCTCTCAGCAGAGGAAAATTTTCTCAAAAAGAAAGCACAGATCCTTAAGTTAGTCAACGTGGTGGGCCCCTGGGACAACACAGCCCCCACTCCCACCTCCTAGGCGTACACCTCTACGATAAATGGTTTAGACAAATCAGGTTGAACCAGTACAGTTTTTTAAAGAAAACGCTGCCACAGCTAGGGCTGACCAGTTTTTGAGATCAGCCCCATTACGAGTTAAACCCCTGTTAGGGTTGGTGGAATGCACCAAATGAAATATATATAACAATAATAATGAGGTGTGTTCTCAACCCGGGGTCCACCGTGCAGAGATGGAACCTGCTGCTAAGCAATGGCGGAACAAGGCGGAGGTTGAACGCCAACAACATGCGGGTTAGATGTCACCCGGTATGAAAAGTGGCAAACTCTGTTACTTCACAGAGCCGCCGCAACAAAGTAATAGAACGCTGTTCCCTGTTACATGTCAAAGGACACAGCTGATATGGTGCGAGTGAAGTCTCTAGGCTCAACCCCTAAAATGCGGGGACTTGAGTCTGACCGGACCCACAATGCGCACGGCGTCACACTACTTAAAGCTCAGTGGTTGCAAATACAGCTAACTAAAAAACAAGAGCAAAAAGGTCAACTGACTGCAGAGCGGTTCCAAAACATGTTTGCCAGAGCATGTGGATTGACTGTGCCCAGTAAACAGCCTGTGCTAAGCAGCACACGTGGCCGAGACAGGCGCTAGGTCAAGCCGAGGAAAAACCTGCCTGACTAAGGAACACTAGGCGATCATACACGCCGACAGTGCGGCATGTTCTCGGCCCAGCGTATCCACTCACACACCACATGGTTTATGCCGTGCGATCGTTTTATAACTGCAGCCTTCCAGGACCTTGCTGATGGCCCAATCCGAACTGCTTGAGGACCTGAGCATGTGACCTCCGACCGTTAATGAACGGTCATCTCACGGGCATGCTCAGATGGAGAAAAGCAGGACTTAGTCCCAGGAACGTCTGAAGGCTGCTGACTAATGCTGGTTGCTGTAGCAGAACCTGGGACGGCACCAGCAACCAAACGCATAGCATTAGCCTGAGCAAGACGCTGGGACTGACGTCTCTGCTGAGCATGATCCTCTGAGGAAGAATAGGAGATTGCACAGGACATGGCTCCTAGAAGGGACCTATATAGCGAGGAGCAAACTTAGTGGACTCAACTCGCAGCCTGGTGTTACGGGCGGAGAGCTACTAAATTGCCAGGGGCAAAAGTCAGAGCGGGACGCTGATGCGCATCGGCGGAGGCCCTCATTCTCTCCTCGGAGGCCCGGATGGCATCCTGTGTGCAGTCCCATATGTCACGTGTCTCCACTGCCCAGTCTGCCACCGTAGAGTCGGTGGATGACACGGGTATGGGCATAGGGACACGCAGATGCTGGCCGCAATTAAAGAGGAATGGGGTCTGCCCAGTTAAGTCACCTACGGCGTTATTCAGCGCAAATTTTGCCCACGGAAGCAAGCATGCCCAGTCATCCTGCCTGACGGAAACAAAATGTCGCAGATATGTGACCAGGGTTTGGTTGACCCTCTCTACCAACCCGTTCGTCTCAGGATGGTAAGCTGAAGAGAAATTTAGCTCTATGCTGAGCAGACGACAAAGCTTTCCCCAGAACCAAGACTCAAACCGGGGACCACGGTCACTGACTATTTTGTCAAGCATGCCGTGTAGGCGAAAGACATATTTGATAAACAACGCCGCCAAAGTCCTGCAGAAGGTGCCCGCGGGAGAGGCTGCAAGTGCACCATTTTAGAGAAGTGGTCAGTAACTACACAGATTACTGTGCAGTTACGAGACTTGGGTAAACCCAACACAAAATCCATCCCTACCATCTCCCAGGGCTTATCCGCCACCGGCAGGAGGTACAGTTAACCAGCTGGCCATTGCCGAGAAGATCGATTCTGGGTGCAGGAAACGCACGCCCGAATATAGTCTCCGACATCACTGGCCATATGCGGCCTCCAGTACGTCCTCGCCAGGAGCTCAGATGTCCTATTGGTCCCAAAATGTCCACCCACCCTGGACGAATGAGCCCAAGAGAGAACCTCCGGTCGCAAATTAGGTGGAACAAAAGTCTTGCCCAGAGGCACAGACTCTAAGAGCCACAGTTCTTAGACTCTCTGAAGGGACAATAATCCGAGGTTCCTCTCCCTCCTCAGATGATACTATGGAACGGGAGAGAGCATTGGCATGAGCGTTCTTCTCCCAAGAGAAAAAATGGAGGGTGAAGTTGAAATGGGAGAAGAACAGGGACTATCTGGCCTGGCGAGAATTTATCCGCTGGGCTGTCTGCAAGTAGATAAGGTTTTTATGGTCGGTGAATACTTGGAATGGGTAACAGGCCCCCTCCAGGAGATGTCTTCACTCAGAAAAGGCCAATTTCATTGCTAGTAACTCCCTGTCCCTGATGGAATAATTTTTCTCCACCAGTGAGAAGGTCTTGGAGAAAAAGAAGGAAGGATTCTTCTGACCTTGAGCATCCTTCTGAAAGAGGACGGCTCCAGCACCGACGGAAGAAGCGTCCACCTCCATGATAAAGGGTTTATCGACATCGGGGTGATGTTAAATAGGAGCGCTAGCGAAATGTGACTTTATAGACAGAAAGGCCTTGGAGACCTCCTCCGACCATAATTTGGGGTTAGCTCCCTTCATGGAGAGGGCAACCAGGGGAGGTACCAAAGTTGAGAAGTGGGGAATGAACTGGCGATAGTAATTGATGAACCCCATAAAGCGCTGCACCACTTTAAGAGAATGGAATTCTTGCCAGTCCATCACAGCCTGTAGCTTGGCAGGATCCATGGCCAATCCCTGGGCCGAGATGATATAGCCCAGGAAAGGCAAGGACTCATGCTCAAACACACACTTCTGCAACTTGGCATAGAGGGAGTTTTCCCGTAGGAGGTCGAAGACTTTGCAAACATCTCTCCGGTGGGAGTCTATATCTGGAGAGTAGAAGAGAATATCATCGAGATAGACTATGACCGAGGTGGTTAGCATATCCCAGAAGATATCGTTCACAAAGTCTTGGAAAACGGCAAGGGGCATTACAGAGCTTGAAGGGCATCAACAGGTATTCATAGTGGCCATCTCAAATGCTGTCTTCCACTCGCCCCCCTCACAGATGAGTATCAAGTTATAGGCGCCCCGCAGATCTAATTTTGTAAATACCCTTGCTCCCCGCAACCTATCAAAGAGTTCGGAGATAAGAAGCAAAGGGTATTTATTTTTGACGGTTATAGAATTGAGACCCCTGTAGTCTATACATGGACGTAACTCCCTGTTCTTCTTCTGCACAAAGAAGAACTCAGCCCCTGCAGGTGACACTGACTTCCTAATGAATCCTCTTGCCAGATTCTCCTTGATGTACTGAGACATTGCCTCCATCTCCGGGAGAGATAACGGATAGACTCGACCCCGGGGAGGTTCAGAACCAGGCAAGAGATCAATAGGACAGTCATAGGGGCGGTGAGGCGGAAGGGTCTACGCAGTTCTCTTGGAGAATACATCCGCATATGACTAGTATTGTTTCGGTAGAGAGTATAGATCTGTGGGCACTGCTGTAGAAGCCACCTGAACACACTCCCTCTGACATCTATCCTCACAAGACTCACTCCATCCCAATATTCTCCCAGAGGACCACTCAATATGAGGAGAATGGTAGGGTAACCAAGGTACCCCTAAAAAGACTTCATCAATACCCTCGGGTATGACTAATAGGGAGATTATCTCCTGGTGGGCTGGAGACATTGTGAGAGTAAGTGGGATGGTCTGGTGTGTGATCTGTGAGGGCAGTGTTGACCCATTCACCACTCGGATGGTCACTGGCTTGGTGATCATCACCAGAGGTGCAGCATGCCATTTGGCGAAGGCTGAAGATATGAAAATGCCCTCCACCCCGGAATCCACCCAAACCTCTACCGCATGAGTGGATGGGCCTATCATGAGTGTCCCCTTGAAGGACAATTCAGAAGAAAAAGGCGCTGTGTCTAGTGAGCCTCCTCCTATGGCCACTAGACGCGGTCGTTTTCAAAACCGCTGGGGACATTTAGTGGCAAAATGTCCTGACTGTCGGCAGACATGACAGACCATGGGTCTTCCAACGATCCGGGACTTGGATCCCGCTCGAGAAACCTCCATGGCCTCTTGGGACTCGGACGCCTGATCCGGAGATTCCAAAGGTCTGACGAAGTTAGGAGCCAGCCGAAGCCTCTGCTGACACGGGCTCGCTCCAACCTTCGCTCAGAGAAACGAAGGTCGATGCGAGTAGAGATGGATATTAGCTCCTCCAGTGTGGCCGGAATCTCCCTAGTGGCCAGAGTGTTTTTCACATTGTTAGCCTGCCCCCTCCAAAAGACCGGGATGAGGATTTCATCCGGCCACTCCAGCTCAGAAGCTAAAGTCCTGAAGTGGATGGCAAATTGACTGACCATGGACAAGCCCTGAGTCAATGCCAGCAGTTGGAGCACCGTATCATGGGTGACTCGCGTTCACAAGAAGACTCTGCACCACATGATCGTCGCACTCCCACACCGGCGTAACCCACTCCAACGACCTGTCCAACAGCAGGGAAATAATAAACCCTACTTTAGCCCACTCTGAGGGGAAAAGTGCAGCCAGTAGCTCCAGGTGTATCGTACACTGGTTCGCAAATCCCCTACACGACTTGCTATCACCTGAGAACCTCTCAGGCAGCGGGAGGCGGGATAAGGTCAGAACAGGGATGGCAGCGGACATATGGGCTGCAGCCTTACTACAGTTAGGTCCATAAATATTTGGACAGAGACAACATTT
>VIAB01014033.1:22503-39423 GCA_009801035.1 Oophaga pumilio
CCCCAGAGAAAAGAGGAAAAAATATATAAAAAATTCTGACAACTCTTTTTTTCTTTTTCTTTTTTACTATTCTTTCCTTCTTTTGAGTTCCATAGAATTACAGTCAGGCCGGTGATTCTGTTTTGATTTGGTAGCCGAGGAGGACAGTAGGCAAAATAGCCTAGGCAACCAGACACCCAGAGAAGATGGTAACTAGCGGATTGCAGACCCCTGAACTGACAGCTCAACTAGAAGCAGCCGTGGGATGTGCCTACGGTGCCCTAGACGCCTCGACACAGCCGGAGAGATAACTAAGCCTAAAGACGGAAAGAGGAAAGCTAACTGCCCCAGAGTAGAGCCTCCAATGGAATAGGTAGCCCCCAAACATATATTGGCGGTGAGACAAGATGAAATACAAACACAGGCAGAAAATAGAGCGAGCAAATGCTGGGGCCCAAACTATCTAGATAGAACAGAAAAGGAAAGAATACTGTCTGCAATCCAGCAAAAACTCTAAGAAAAACTCCAACCAGTCTGATATGCAAAAATACTGAGACCACACGATCTCTCCCCCGCTGGATCAGAACTCAGGTGTAACTGGTAGCCAATAAGCGGATACTGAAATAACAGAAAACTGATAATACATAAACAATGGCAAATGAGCAACAAATGCCAGCGCAGGCCCCAGCAGGGGAACCTGGCTATACAAACTCCAGAAGGGCAGAAAAATGCGATAGACAAAAACAAATGCCACAGAAATAAACAGCAAACAACTTATCTGAAACTTGCAGAAGAAGCAGGAAGCAAGCTCACTTCCAAAAGAGACCAGGAAGCAACAAATCACCGGCGAGGATCATGGGAAGGTAGCTCACTTATATCTCCCCAGTCAGTCCCACCTGATTGCCACTCATCACCACCAGGTGAAGGACTTCTGCTAGCCAAAGCAGCCTCATTACTATGAGCCTCCAGAGGGAACCCAAACTCAGAAGTCAGATCCAGTGTGTGCACAACAGATGCGACTTTTCTTGTGTGGCTCCGGGCTGCTTTTTTTAGGCTGGAGAGGGCCAATAGCCATGGCCCCTCCACAGTCTGAGAATACCAGCCCCCATCTGTTATCAAAAATGGAGGGCCCCCCACGCCTTTTTATAAAATTATTTATATCAATAATCTTAAAAAATGGCATGGGGAGGTACCTCTCTTTCACGAGAAGTCCGTGTTCGAGGTCCATGCACAGACAATAGGTGTTTGGTACGGACCCCAAACTTTATCATTCGGGTTTGCCCATCCTTAGTAAACAATGTAAATTAAAAAAATATTTTTTTGGCCGCTATAATAATTCCACAAAAAAGGCTGTAAGAAGTGATAGAAAAGTCACATCTATCCAAAAATGGTTTGATAAAAACACTATCTTGCCCCACATAAAGTAAGCCATTTGACACAATGAAAAAACATTTTTTTTGCTAAAAAAAAATTTTCACCTTTAAAATCATTTTAAAAAATGGACATGTTGGGTATCATTGTAATCATAATGATGAGGAGAATCATATTGCAAGGTAATTATTACCACAAAGCGTAGACGACATAAACAATTCTCCAAAAATAATGTCAGATTTACTTTTTTTTTCATAATTTCACCACACTTTGATATTATTTTCCCCATTTTGCAGTACACCATGGGATCAAATTAATGGTGTCATTCAAATGTACAACTTGTCTCACAAAAAATAAGCCCTCATATATCAATGTAGATAGAAAAGTAAAAGAGCTGTGGCTCTGGGAAGGAGGGGAGAATAAAACTGAAACGAAAAAATGGAAATTGGCCACGATGTGTTGTAAGTAAAAAGTTTTCCCAAATTTGTAAGTTTTACTTTATTCATAGATCTCAAGATTGCTTCAGGGAACTATCTTCAATGGAGAATAGATGCATATATGATGCATATACTTCACCTCCTCTCCATTCATTGTCTGACAAAGACATTGAATGGAGATAAGGTTGAGCAAGCAGTTACAAAGCCCCAATTGGCATCACTAGGGCTTCCAGTAGGTGACCACCCAAGAATCAAATGTATCTCTTATTCTATGGATAAAGGTTTAATTACTAGTTATATATTAATCCAATATTAGAGATAGCTGATTTTGTTCTGATTTGTGTATTACACTTAATCTTTCATTTCAGAAAAAAGACATTACATTTACTGTAAATATTAACTCTCATTCAAACATTTAAGAACACTATTTTCCCTAAAACTGGTAGTTTTGAGAAAATAGATAATCTGTTTAGTTATGTGGGTGCATGATATTAACAAGAACCTAATGCACATGTTACTTTCTGATCATTGCTCTCATTATGACTGCACCAACCACATCCTTCCTGTTCTAAAAGAAAAAGAAATAAATAATTTTAGAAATCCACATTAAACTCACCAACTCCATATCTCTCTTTGACAGTCCTTTGCCAGGAAGGCATGCTGGACATACCAACTGGGCCTGGAAACACAGATGCACAACACAGAGCTTTCAAGTGTCCTTAAAGAGTTTGGAGGACAAGGAAGAGTAGATTTTTGGTAACTGTTAAGGCGCAGATTGAGTCATACCCTCCCAGAGACACTCCTATCAAGCACTTCCGTCTTCTGTATGAAATCCTGTATCTACTTAGATTCCTCTTGATAAAGTACAGCAGCATCACAGTATGTCCTACTCACTACACTTTCTTTTATCTTGAGTAATCTTCTACAAATGCCATCGAGTTTGCAATAATTTGAAAAAGGATATTTAAAAGTTGTGAAAGTGTAATAAAACTGCCATATTTAAGACATTTTGTATCATCCAGCTCAGCTGTTATTAACAAATAATTGTATGTAATAATAATTGTAATCTCTGGCTATCTGCACCTGAGGTCCCATAGCAAAACTTTGGAAAGAGCCGCACTCCACTATGACAGCAGTAAGTTCACGAAATCTAAATTATGATTTATTTACAAAATAATAGTACAGACATAAAGCTCAAAATGATTAAGTCATAGTCCAATAAGGTGTCCTGCGCTGTCATCGTACAATCACAATGAAACAGTAATATCACAGTACATATATGTTTTAAGTGAAGTTAGAGAAAAGATTTTTGTTAGTTTCGTGTCTAAACCCTCATCTAAATCCTTAGGCCCCTGTTAGGTTGTACTTACACTGTCAATGTTGCTAAGCGATGCTTACATCCTCCTGTTTAATATTCAGATTGCTGGGACTTGTGGTGGCACCCAGCAAGGGAATCTGGGTCTCACAGTATTGATCAATTGCATTAGCTCATGCTGTGAAGCTTGGAAGGGGCCATATCCTATGTAACCCCTCTGCAGCTTGCTGGATTTTCTAGTTACAGGTGTATACCGATCCTAGGCTGCTATTTATGGACTATCTGCTGTTTGTATCTGCTGTCGCTATTAAGTGCTGCACCTGGACCGTTTAGCTTTCTGAATGCCTTACTGTTCCGATTCTGACTCTGTTCTCCACTTTAGATATCTCATTCTGATCCTCTCCAGTTTTTCCTCTCTATGATTACAGCCAGGTTAGACGACCTACCTCCACCAGGACATTAGGTCAGAGTAGCCACACTATAGAATTGGATGATAACCGGGTAGTAACCATTTGCCTATTTAATAACACAATTCACTGGACTTTTTACTGTATTTAAACCATTCTGTGCAGAACACCGATTCTAACTGATGGTTTCAATGTTAGGTCGGGGTCACACAAGCGTAGAATACGGACGAGTGCTATGCGAGAAAACATCACATAGCACTCGGATCAGTGTTAATCTATGGGGTAGATCACATCTGCGATTATTTTCTCATGCAAAATCGGCATGAGTACAATTGCAGCATGCTCACGCCTGCAGTGGAGGAGATGGAGATGGACAAATTAGTTTCTCTGCCTCCTCCACAGCTGTGCTCCGATTTTCTCTGTGTTACAGGCTCGGAGCACAGTAGCATATCGCATCGGATTCCATACTCTAGTATGACCCCAGCCTTAGAAGTAAAATCACGCTGCTGTGACTAAGATGCGTGAACCCTCCACTTCTTGGTCACTAATATGATTGCCCAAGTCAAAGTACGTCAATTATGGCTTGCGTTTGTTAGCCAGTAGTCATTCCATCCAACTTTTGAAGACCAAAAAGAGGAACAGATCATGCAACATGCATGGAGCGCTGTGGCACATTTTGGCCTTGCCCTTGGCCACACCCCAATCCACGCTCAGGGCGAGCGTTAGGGGCAGGCAGACCAGGCAGCTGCCTAGGGCCCCCACTCCTCCAGGCCCCCACTCCCAAGGCAGTGGCGTACCGCTAATAGCGGCACACCCCTCAGCCGCTATGGGTCCCGTGAGTAAGAGGGGCCCAGTGCCGCCCCCCTTCTCACATCGCACATTAAACTTATCGGCATCATACAGAAGCCAGAGCAGTGAGGGAATGAGGAGGAGAGGTAAGTATTGTGTCCGTGTATGCATTATAGTGTGTGTGTGGCTGCTGCACTATACTGCTTGTGTGGCTGCTGCCCTATACTGTGTGTGTGGGGGGACTGCACTATACTGTGTGTGTGGGCTGCATCATACTGTGTGTGGGGGCTGAAGTAAACTGTGTGTGTTTGTGGGGGGCTGCATTACACTGTGTGTGGGGGGCTGCATTATACTGTGTGTGGGGTGCTGCATTATACTATGAGGGACTGCATTATGCTGTGTGTGTTTGGGGCTGCATTATACTCTAAAGCGGCTGCATTATACAGTGTGTGGGGGGGCTGCACTATACTGTGTGTGTGTTTGTGGGGTACTGCATTATACTGTGTGTGTGGGGGGCTACATTATTCTCTGAGGGGGTTGCATTATACTCTATAAGGGGGACTACAGTATACTCTGAGGGGGCTGCAGTATACTCTATGAGGGGTGCTGTATCATACCATATGTACTATATGGGACCTGAGTTATACTGTATCGAGGACTATCTGTACCCATTAATATTACTCAGTCGGAGTAAAGAGGCAGGGAAACAAGTGGCTAACGACTTCAATATTGTTGATCGCGCTTTGTTTAGCGGCCTAAACTCAGCGCATGTAAATACAACAGAAATTTTTCTGTGTGGTGGTGCAATATGTGAGCATTTGGGGCCACACTTTAAACTTTTGCCCAGGGCCCCATTTTGTCTAAAACCGGCCCTGTCCACGCTCATTTACCATTTCTTTCACCGCCGGTAGGAGGAGTTGTTAGAGGGGCGCTGGCAGTGAGGGAAATTCAGCAGACTCCCGAGACTGCAGGGCATAGACCCAAATCCAGGACTGTCTACTGTATCCAGGACAATTGGGACTAGAGATGAGCAGATGGATTCATGGTTCTCTGGTCCAGCGTGCAGGTCAGAAAAATCTGGCGGCTGTACGGGAGACGTCATCTGTGCATCCTGCTCGTCTCTAGTTGGGACCTGTGGATTTATTTTGTGTTCCTTCATTCTTAGTCGGAGCCAACAGAACTTCCTCATCTTGATGTCGCTTCACTATGTGACATCTGGCTTTCTGTGTCTGTAAGGCTGTGTTCACACGTTGCAGAAATACTTTTTTTTTATTTGATGCATTTTTGTTGCAGATGTGAAGCCACGTTTTTAATGTGCTTTTATAGTACACAAAAGTTGTGATTCTGCACTTAATAAAGTATCTGCATCTTTTTACATGTGTTTTTTAGGCTCCACATAGGCAAAAAAGGGTGGAAAGGGTTAAGGATGAGAAGAGGGAGGAAAAATATGGTTTATTAAGGAAAATGGGGAAAAAAAGAAAAAAATTAAAGGGATAGAAGGAAAATGAAAAAGATTGGTATGTATAGGATAGGTAAAAACATGTAAGAGGTAGGAGGGGAGGGAAAGGAAAAGGAAGAACAGCTGAAAACAGGAAGAGAGATGCCTATAGATAAATGCTAACGTTTGTTGAATTCTAATAGTGGTGCAGTTTTCATGAAATCACATCCACTTTGCTTGGACCGTTAAACGCAGAAGAATTTTTATGCTACAAAAACAGCAGAAAATACGCAGCATTTACGTTCCATGTGAAGTGAACGTGATTCCATAGAATCTCCTCCCTCTGCGGTCTGATAACGCTGCTGAACTCTGCAGTTTTGGTGCATTTTTTCCTTACAGGCTTCCTCTGAAAAAAAAGTATGAAGAAAAAAACCACCATTGCATTTTTAAGCACAGAATCAAAGCTTCTCTGTACTATTAAAAAAGCGTTAAAAAACGCGACTTCATATCTGCCCAAAAATCACATCAAATAAAGAGGAAACAACATAAAAGAAACGCAGCAAACACATTATAGAAGATTGTTACTGCGACGTCTGGTGCAGACACCTGCAGAAAAAAAGCAGCAGAAAGAACACAGCATTTATGCTACAAGTGAACACGGCCTCAGCATCTATGTTCACTTGTAGCATAAAAAAATAATAATTTTTAAAATGAATTTAAAAAAATGTATGGGTCACACCATTTTTACATCATTTACAAATTACCCTAAATAATCTAATTGCTGTGCTGTGCGGGTCATTACGATTACAGGGACAGCAAATAGGTCCATGTTATGTGCTAAATTGTGAGGTTTATTATTTAAAAAAAATGCATTACAAATGACTATTTACTATTTTTTTTCATCAGTGTTTTTCATTATCATTTTTTAGTAATTTTATAGGATGAAAAAATCTGTTATTCTCTCTGTAGAATACAGGAACATAGAAATACCCTGCTGTGTAGAATGTATTAGTATAAACTGCCTGTAGTCACATTGAGATGTGAATTTAATTCCAGGGAGACTCGATCACAGGAGGGAGAAGAAGTAAGTCTATAATTTCATTTATGCACTCAGCAGAGAGAAGCGTCCCTGTACACCCCAGCCCCCCACCCCATCCCCGAGGAGAAAGAGCGGTTTTCGGACAGGTGAGTATAGAAGCCAGTAGAACAGCTGAGACGTGACGGTACACGGGACTGAGCCCTCAAATTGATACATCCGGGACGGCTGGGAGCTAAGCCAGTAGTAATGGTGATATACTGCCTCTGCTAGCAGCTCTCACATTATTAGTTGTATGTTTTTTATTTCTTTTACACTATCCTGTTTATTGCCATTGCCACTTTTTCTTTTACCATACAATTTTTACAATAATATAATAATTTATTTCAATCCTTTCAACTCCAAATAATTTTAATGAAATAATATTGATTAAATTAAGTTGGGAAGTTCCACTTTTAGAAATAGTAGTCTGTATGTTTGCTGTTTTCCTGTTGAAAGGGTGGGGTTTCTGAAAAGATGTAACCTCTTGTTTCAATTTTTCTTCCTCTTTTTCTTATGAGAAGAAATTGCAGAAACACGTTTAAAACTGCAGCAAGTAACATACAGTGGTTATCACCTCGTAGAACTTTGCAATTTCACACACAATGTCCTAGTGTAGTCATACCTCCCAACCATTCTGGATCCAGCGATACAGTTCGGAAATTGGAAAGCAGCCCCATTGTCCTTTGAGGTCAGAGGTATATCTCAACATCAATTATATTTGCATACTCAGTGGAATATACACTATGTTCCAAATTATTAAGCAAATGATATTTTTCTCTGATTTTCCTAAGTGGTCGGTGCAAATGACAGTCAGTCTAATAAAAGTCATCACCCGTTAGAATATACATCGAATTTTATTGAAGAAACCTCCCAATGATAACAGTATAATCTCCAAAATGGAAAAAAACTCAAAATGCACTGTTCCAAATTATTAGGCACAGTAGAATTTCTGAACATTTGATCTGTTTTAAAGAACTGAAAATGCTCATTTGTGGAATTTGCAGCATTAGGAGGTCACATGCACTGAACAAAAAAGCTACTTAATGCCAAAACATCCTAACAGGCCAAGTTACATGTTAACATAGGAACTAGGGTTGAGCATTCCGATACCGAAACCCGGTTCCGATACCTGAAATCCAATGTAAGTCTATGGGAACAAAATATCGGAATTAAAAATATTCCGATATTTTGTTCCCATAGACTTACATTGGATTTCAGGTATCGGAACCGGGTTTCGGTATCGGAATGCTCAACCCTAATAGGAACCCTTCTTTGATATCACCTTCACAATTCTTTCATCCATTGAACTTGTGAGTTTTTGGAGAGTTTCTTCTTGTATTTCTTTGCATGAAGCCTCCCAGAGCTGCTGTTTTGAAGTTAACTGCCTCCCACCCTCATAGATATTTTACTTGATGATACTCCAAAGGTTCTCTATAGGGTTGAGGTCAGGGGAAGATGGTGGCCACACCATGAGTTTATCTCCTTTTATGCCAATAGCAGCCAATGACTGAGAGGTATTCTTTGCAGCATGACATGGTGCATTGTCATACATGAAGATGATTTTGCTCCTGAAGGCACATTTCTGCTTTTTATACCATGGAAGAAAATTGTCAGTCAGAAACTCTACATACTTTGCCGAGGTCATTTTCACACCTTCAGGAACCTTAAAGGGCCCTACCAGCTGTTTCCCTATGATTCCGGCCCAAAACATGACTCCTCCACCTCCTTGATTACGTCGCAGACTTGTTGGGACATGGTGGCCATCCACCAACGATCCACTACTCCATTCATCTAGACCATCCAGGGTTGCTCGACACTCATCAGTAACAAGACTGTTTGAAAATTAGTCTTCATGTATGTCTGGGCCCACTGCAACCGTTTCTGGTTGTGAGCACTGTTTAGGGTGGCCGAATCGTAGGTTTATGCACCACAGCAAGCCTTTGAAGGATCCCACACCTTGTGGTTCGAGGGACTCCAGAGGCACTAGCAGCTTCAAATATTTGTTTGCTGGTTTGTAATGGCTTTTTAGCAGCTGCTCTCTTAATCCGATGAACTTGCCTGGCAGAAACCTTCCTCATTCTGCCTTTATCAGCACGAACACGTCTGTGCTCAGAATCAGCCACAAATCTCTTAACAGTACGATGATCACGCTTAAGTTTTCGGGAAATATGTAATGTTTTCTTCCCTTGACCAAGGCATTGCACTATTTGATGCTTTTCAGCAGCCGAGAGATCCTTTTTCTTTCCCATGTTACTTGAAAACTCTGGCCTGCTTAATAGTGTGGAACATCCAGTTTTCCTTTTATTGGGCTCACATGGCAAACTAATTATCACAGGTATCTGAGATTGATTTCAGTGATCCAAAGAACCCTGAGACACAATACCATCAATGGGTTTCATTTACAAAAAAAAAAAAAAAAAGGCTATGACACTTAAAACCAATTTGCATAATAATTTGGAACATAGTGTAATGGTGCAGTAAGGAGCAGACAGAACCTTTCTTCACCATTCTCTTTAAGTAGAGGCAGAAGGTTCAGCCAGGAACTTCACGTCATGTCAAGACATTCTTTTAACCTCTTCACGACCTTGGACATATCCATTCCTTTTGATTAGAAAGGAGTTCCCCACCTTGGAAGTATGGATATGTCCTAGCTAAAATGTGTCACCGTGACCGTGCGCATGGTGATCGAATTAAGGTGCCTGCTGAATCTTACAGCAGGGCACATGGACTTGTCATCACAAGGGGGGGTTGCGCCCCCCCCCCCCACACCCAACAATACGATTGCTGTGATTAGCTGTTAAATTCAGAACAGAAAACCACATCGATTTCAGTGTTTCAGGCAATGGAGTTGCCGTAAACACTGAGATCCAGTCTATCATTGGTTCTGTAACACCGATTACACAGGCTGGTGGTAGGTAATGGCAGTGTTACCAGAGCCAGCACTGACTGGTACAATCGGGCAGTGATGCTGATCGCACCAATCAGTGTGCAGAGACGTGGTCTGACCCCACAATGACAGCCCTGCACTTCATCATTTAAACTTGTAGACGGTGCAGAGAGGTCACTGTGCTGTTATGTTGTGCATCTGCTGGGACTTGTGGTGCCATAGACTTTTTCAAGCCTGCACCAACACTTCTGCTGCTGCTGCTGTTCCTGAAAGAAGAAAGAACACATTCCTGATCCTTTCCTGACCTGTTCTGGTCCCAGCCTTTTTCCAAACCCACCTCATCCCTCTTTCCATCCTTTTCCCCTCTTCTCCCTTTTATCCTCTCCCTAGCCCCTTCCCCATCCCCACTACTGCTGATCAGTACTTGAACGCAAATCAATACTTAATCTTTCAATTTTTGGCAGCTTTTTTCTTTTGCTTGCATCCTGCAGCCACAAAGCGCTGAGTCAGTGCTCACTTTTTTCCAGAACCTTTTTTTCTTACTTCTCCCCTTGTGTGTGAATTATGCAGCGGCTAATCAGTAATGCAGACCACTGATCAGCATCTGTGCTTGCTTTTGGCAAGTACATTTTCTTCCTATTTTTTATCCCCTTCTTGCACCACCTTTTTCTACAGCCAATGAATGCTGGTTAGTGAAGCACATTACTGATCAGTATTAGGTGTTTGTTTTTTTTTGTGTGTGAAAAAAGAACAGAATAAAAAATAATTTAGATTAGTTGATAGTACTAGATTAGTGACAGAAAAATACACCTTAGTAATCAGCGTCTACTACAGTACTTTTTTCTGAATGAAGATAGGGTTAGTCTCAAGTAGTAAAGCATAAAACAAAAAAATAATAATTTAGATTAGTTGATCTAGTTGGACTAGATTGAGGACAGTAAAAATATACTGTAGTAATCAGCATCTACTGAAGTGTTTATTACGAATATAGTTAGGGTTAGGCCGAGGTCACACTTGCGAGTGAAATGCTAGAAACTCATGCGATTCTCTCACCTCAATACCTGGCACTCGGGAGCGGTCAGCAGCATAGAAAGACATGCAGCCGTACACTCCGGTCCCAAGTGCCGGCGGCAGTGCAGGGCATTGAGGCAAGAGACTCGTGCGAGTTTCTCGCATTGCACTCGCAAATGTGACCCGTGGCCTTAGTGTCATTTGCGGGCAATAATTATTTTTTACTGACATCCAGTTAGTAATTTTGTTTTTTTATTTACTACATTTTTGGATTCTTCTTATTTTTTTTTATCTTTTTCTTTCTAGATTCTTTTCTTTTTTTCTCCTCTAAATAAAAAAAAATTTACACCAAACTTCGCACACATACCCTCCTGAATAAAATTTGGTACACACACTCCACATACAGTGGGTACAGAAAGTATTCAGACACCTTTACATTTTTCACTCTGTTTCATTGCAGCCATTTAGTACATTTAAAAAAGTTATTTTTTTATCTCATTAATGTACACTCTGCACCCCATCTTGATTGAAAAATAACAGAAATGTAGAGATTTTTGCAAATTTATTAAAAAAGAAAAACTGAGCTATCACATAGTGATAAGTATTCAGACCCTTTGCTCAGTATTGAGTAGAAGCACCCTTTTGAGCTAGTACAGCCATGAGTCTTCTTGGGAATGATGCAACAAGTTTTTCACACCTGGATCTGGGGATCCTCTGCCATTCTACCTTGCAGATCCTCTCCAGTTCCGTCAGGTTGGTTGGTGAACGTTGATGGACAGCCATTTTCAGGTCTCTCCAGAGATGTTCAATTGGATTTAGGTTAGGGCTCTGGCTGGGCCAGTCAAGAATGGTCACAGAGTTGTTCTGAAGCCACTCCTTTGTTATTTTAGCTGTGTGCTTAGGGTCATTGTCTTGTTGGGCGGTGAACTTTCAGCCAAGTCTGATGTCCAGAGCAATCTGGAAGTGGTTTTCATCCAGGATATCTCTGTACTTGGCCGCATTCATGTTTCCTTCACTTGCAACCAGTCGTCCTGTCCTTGCAGCTAAAAAATACCCCCATAGCATGATACTACCACCACCATGTTTTACTGTTGGGATTGTATTGGGCAGGTGATGAGCAGTGCCTAGTTTTCTCCACACATACAGCTTAGAATTATTACCAAAACGTTCTATATTTGTCTCATCAGACCTGAGAATCTTATTCCTCATAGTCTGGGAGTCCTTCATTTGTTTTTTAGCAAACTCTATGCGGGCTTTCATATGTCCTGCACTAAGGAGAGGCTTCCTTTGGGCCACTCTGCTATAAAGGCCCAACTGGTGGAGGGCTGCAGTGATAGTTAACTTTGTGGAACTTTCTCCCATCTCCCTACTGCATCAGTGGAGCTCATCCACAGTGATCTTGTGGTTCTTCTTTACCTCTCTCACCAAGGCTCTTCTCCCACGATTGCTCAGCTTGGCTGGACTGCCAGGTCTAGGTAGACTCCTGGTGGTCCCAAACTTCTTCCATTTAAGGATTATAGAGGCCACTTTGCTCTTAGGAACCCTGAGTACTGCAGAAATTCTTTTGTAACCTTGGCCAGATGTGTTCCTTGCCACAATACTGTATCTGAGCTCCTTGGCCAGTTCCTTTGACCTCATGATTCTCATTTGAGGTGATATGTACTGTGAGCTGTGAGGTCTTATATAGACAGGTGTGTGCCTTTACAAATCAAATCCTATCAGTTTAATTAAATACAGCTGGACTCCAATGAAGGAGTAGATCCATCTCAAGAAGGATTATAAGGAAATGGACAGCATGTGACTTAAATATAAGTGTCTGAGCAAAGGGTCTGTATACTTATGACCATGTGATATTTCAGTTTTTCTTTTTTAATATATTTTCCAAAAATTTATACATTTCTATTTTTTCAGTCAAGATGGGGTGCAGAGTGTACATTAATGAGAAAAAAATGAACTTTTTTGAATTTACCAAATGGCTGCAATGAAACAAAGAGTGAAAAATTTAAAAGGGTCTGAATACTTTCCATACCCACTGTATGTGAAAAATGTCAGGCTCATGCCAAATACGGTATTTAGCTGAGGAGGCATACGCCTTCCTTACCTCCGACACTGATAGTGAGGGAGAGGATACCACATTCCTTTATTTTTCCTTCTCCTCCTTCTCCTCTTCCTGAAGTGATACCGAATAACCACGCAGACGCCCGAGGACAGAAAATGAACCAGCACCCACCATTACTGATCCCATATGCACCTTACCCCCAAAGATTATGTGGCACAATCAGGAATCAAATTTGACACTACCGACCTCATAGAAATCGACTTTTTCAAAGTCTTTTATGTGAGGATTTTGCAAATATCATGGTGGCCGAGAAAAATTTGTATGCCCAACAGTTTTTGGCCCCAAACTCCACGTCATAATTTTCTAACTGGACCTCTGTAGACACAGTAGAAATTATGACGTTTTAGGGCTTTGTCCATCACATGGGGTTAATGAAGAAGCCAGAACATAATTAAATTGGTGTGTGGATGTTTTATACAACACTGGAATGTTCTGCATGGCTATGACTCTTAAACAATTGGAGACAATCTAGAAATTTTTGCATTACAACGATAATGCATGGTGTCATCCCCGAGATGACCCCAACTTTGACCGACTTGGCAGGTTATTGATCACTTCAGCAACAAGTTTGAATGCCCCCTATCCTGGGAGTGAGTGGGAAAATTGTGTGAGATTTGGTGCACCCATTGCAGGATCAAAGTTATCACCTCTACATATAGAACTTTTATACCAGCATCCCTCTCTTCAAGTCCCTATCTGCCAGAGCTACCGCTGCATCTGGAACTGTCTGCAAAAATCAAAGAAGCCTCTCTAAGACACTTATTGTGCAGCAGCTCAGAGAGGGTGAGAGCAGAATACATTATAAAGGCAACGTTCTGGCAGTCAAGTACAAGAACAAGAGTGATGTCTTTTTCTTGACCAACATACATGGTGAGGGCAGCACCCCCACTGCTGTACAATGTTCATTTACTTATGTCACCAAACCAGACTGAGTACAATAAAAATATTGGGGGCGTTGATCAGTCTGAGCAAGTCCTCAAGCCCCACAGTGCCATGCAAAAAGTTAAAATGTGGTATAAGAAGCTGGCTACGCACATCAAACAGATAGCAATCTATAACTCTTTAGTGTTATCATGATGCACATTCCAGACTAGCACATTCCTTCAGTTCCAGGAGGTAGTGATCAAGGTCCTATTATTTGGAAGTCAGGAAGGGGAAAGGTCCAGTACTTCTGTAAATGAATGTACCCATATCGTACCAGGGCAACATTTATCAGGTGAGGTTCATCAAGCCACATTGAAAGGAATGTCACAAAAGAGGTGCTGAGTGTGTTACAGATGGGGGATAATAAAGGACAATACTTATCAATGCGACACCTGCCCCAACAAACCTGGACTGTGCATAAAAGAATGTTTCAAACTGTACCACACATCCACAAACTACTAAATTCATTTCTGACTTACACAACTTACGTATGCCAACCTGATGCACTTTATACTGCTCACGTATGCAAACCTGAGGCACTCTACACAACTCATGTATGCCAATCTGAAGCAATCTACACAACTGATGTATGCCAACCTGATGCAATCTACCTATCTGATGTATGCCAACTTGATGCAGTCTACACAACTGATGTATGACAATCTGATTGTCATGACTCAGCTGTCCGGTGAACCGGGACCAGGGGCTCCTTCTCTGTCCCTAATACTAGGGGGTGCCCTAGCTCACTCTATTACCTGGGAATCTTCTGAAGGTGAAGATGCCGGGGCCACGTACCTTGCCTTACCTCCTGAGTTAGCTCTCTGTCTGTTCTCTTCCTCCATGAGGGAAGAGGGGCGCTACTGTGCACTGCAGTACACCAACCAGTCAAACAAAGCTACACAAACAAGGGCAAACTGAAACCACCAGGCATACAGATATTACTCACATATAACAGAGGAATGCACTGGGAGTAGAGAAGGGAACGGAATTACCACACATACAAACCACGCAACAGTCACAAATATCTCCTACAAAACTCCTTGTCATATGAACACCTTTTCTCCTAAGCAATGCAGTAAATTCTAGCTCTGACGTGGGTTTGAATCAGGACCCAGATTATAAAAGAGATGGGAGTGGCTAACTGAGCTCAGCTGAGAGCTCAGAGATTCCAACATGGCCGATTAACCCTTGTTCTACCAAAAGAAATAAACACCATTAAAACGAAGAAGTTCTTCTCAGCGCAGGAGTAGGAGCAGTCAGACGCTGCGGTCTTCTGGCTCCTCTCTTTTGTGGTAACCCCATTTTGATGCTAGTCACTTCTCACGGCCAAGCCGTGAGTCAGAATGGTCAAGGAGTCCAAGGTCAGAAGCCAGGAGAGTATGTCATAAAGAGAAGGAAGAGACAAAAGCGTGGTCAGGTAAGGTTCCAAGGTCAGAATACCAGGAGGATAACGGATCACAGCAGAAGAGGTTTAATAGTCTTAAGGTCAGAACAAATTCCATAGTCAGGCAGCAACAGATCAAGCATACAGAACTCAAAGCGCAGGGAGCACAAACTTCACTTGTTTAATGTACGTCTGGCAGAGGTCTGGGAGAAGCAGCTAAGTTCAGTAGCATGGCAATCACCCGGGATAGTGAACACTTTGAGTCAGTCCATGCCTCCCAGTCACAGATTGAATAGTTGAGCTGTCAATCAACACATGTACCAGATTGGATGGCCAAGCTGTTAATCAACGTACTGACAGCATCAGCACGCCCCTGTACAGGATTGGACCACCACGCTGTCAGTAAATGCATCCCAGACACACTGAGGGGTATTACCGTGACACTGATGCAATCTTCACAACTAATGTATGCCAAACTGATGCAGTCTACACAACTCACATGTGACAACCTCATGCACGCTACACAATTCATGCATGCCAACCTGGTGCACTCTACACAACTGACATATGCCAAACTGATGTACTCACATATGCCAACCTGATGCAGTCTACTCAACTAATGTATGCCACTACATTGTATAATTTACATACCAGTAAAATACTATATCAGTTACAATATAGGGTCACTTGTTGGGGGGTTTCCACTCTTTAGGCACATCAGGGTCTCTCCAAACGCTCACAGACCCTTCCATGAAAGCCTGGTCAGCAAGGTGAAAATAGGCTTCGGGGGTGAAGGGGTTAATGTGATTTTAGAATGTCACATGACCTGAAGATCTGGACACATACTTGAAGCACTATACATAGACTTATAAAGGTCTAGGTTCAGCAGTACAGAAATAGCCATCAGTGAAGTAACAGGCAAGTTTGATGCTTATGTGGGAGCATCATGATGTGAGGGAGAGACTAGAAGGGGCCAACATACTATGTGAGGGAATGATGGGGTTTGAGGTGAAGATAAAGCTGGAAACACACTAGTGTATAGCATCTGATGCTAGAGCATCAGATGCGATATGCTATTGACACTCAGCTACACGTCTCCAGCAAGCGTTAGCCAAGTGTTATTGCACTCTACTCCGATACTCTCGCATTTCCGCAATTGCCTATCTTAGCATATATCAAACTGCATTGGGATGACATCCGAGCGCTGTCCGATGTTTCATACACACCCACAGACTTGTATGGGTGCTTGTGAGCCAAGTCTCGCTGCCAATCACAGCATTCTGAAATTATTCTCTCATGCCGAATCGGCATGAGAAAACAATCTCATATGTGAACTGGCCCATTGAATAACGCTGATCCGAGTGCTATGGGATGTTTTACCAGTGTGTATGGGGACTTTGGAGGACATCATATAGAGTGATGGGACTGTGGGGGCATGGAATTGTGTGTGGGAAAATCTACTTATGGGGAGCATCATAATATGTACTTTATTAAAGTAATGTGGGTGTCATTTTACTGTTTAGGAGACTGTACTGTGCTGCATCATACTGCGTGTAGGTTGCTAGTAGAGATGAGTGAACATGTTAAAAAAAAATTGCCAAACATAAATTCGGCACGAATATGGCACATTCGGGTTCGTGTTCGGAAACACAAACATTTTTTCTTAAGATCGGAAAAAGTCAGTAAAAGTGCGGGAAAATAATTGCGATGCCACAAGAGTATTTTAAAGTAGATAATGAATAGATATTAGATAGATAGATAGATAGATAGATAGATAGATA
>VIAB01014035.1:15061-25324 GCA_009801035.1 Oophaga pumilio
TACTCGGGTCGGCTTATACTCGAGTATATACGGTAATTAATTAATTTATCTATTTTATTTATTTCAGGAGAACTCCTTTCATAATAATTTGGCAATACAATATAATTACGCTTAATGTACCGGTCTTTATTTACATTATTATCGTATGGTATATATTACATACATTTCAATTGAGCTAAACCTTACTGAATCATAAAAGAACAAATCTGTCAAGATTTTGACAGAGAGCAATAGATTATTCTGTTCAAGTTCCAGACACTCAAACAATAGTAGGATAGCGGAGATCATTGACAGGCTATGTCACAATATTAGGTCATGCAAGACAGATGTCTGGGACAGGAACAAGGCTGCTGGACTGTGATCTAAGACAGAAAGTCAGAAAGTATTTTAGTTGCGACAAAATTATGCAAATGCAAGTTGAAAAAAAATGAAAAGTTTACATACACCGGCACAATTTTTGCTTTCTTGGCCTTTTTTCAGAGAATATGAATGATAACAAAAAAAAATTAGAATTATTTTATAAAAGCCACCTGACTGGACTTGGTGGCCTAGAAATTCAAGTAGCTAAACAAACATGGGATGCTGCAGCATTTGGGTCCTTACCACTACCTGAGCTCTACCATGCAGGAACTCTCTAATTTTGGAGTAACCACCATTTACTTCCAAAATAGCATGAAGGTATCTCTTCTTCTAGGTAATTTTGCACACAATTTTTGAAGAAACTTGGCAGGGAGGGTTTTCCAAACATCTTGGAGAACTAACAACTCATCTAGTATTTATTGCTGTCTTTTTTATTTTACTCAGTGATATAGCTCATTCAAATCCACAGAGCTTTACAGACATTATTGACCCTGTCTCCATTGGGGCTGAAAATCTAATTTCCCTATCAGTATGCCTTTGGAATGTGGGAGGAAAGCCAGGCAAACATGGGGAGAAGATAAAAACTCCTTGCTGATGTTATCCTTGGTTGGATTTGAACCCAGGACCCCAGCACTGCAAAGCTGCAGTGCTAACTGCTAAGCCTACAGATGTCTGTCAGGGCAAATCCTTCTGTCTCTACATGTAGCCCCAGACAGACTTGATGATGGTTAGATCAGAAGTCAGTGAAGGCTATGTCATCACTTAAAGGACTCTTAAACTTAAGCCCCCGTCTCACACAGCGATCTCGCTGCTGAGTCACTAGTTTTGTGACGCAGCAGCGAGCTCCCCAGCGATATCGCTGTGTGAGACATTCAGCGACGATCAGCCCCCCTGCTGGGTATCGCTGAATGTCCTGGACATTTTTTTGATCGCTGGTCTCCCGCTGACAGGCACGCATCGCTGCGTGTGACAGGCGGGAGACCAGCGATCCGCTGGTAACCAAGGTACACAGCGGGTTTCCAGGCGCGGGGCTGTGCCTAGAAACCCGCTGTGTACCTCGGATACCTCGGATACCAGCGCCCTGATGCAGTGACGCGCAGTGCCTGGAAACCCGATGTGTACCTTGGTTACCAGCTCCCTGCATCAGGGCGCTGGTATCCAAGGTACACTGCGGGTAACTAAGCGATGTTACCCGCAGTGGTCGCTGTGCTGATCGCTGCCTGAGCTGCCTGTTTGGCAGCTCAGCAGCGATCATGTAGCAATACACCAGCGATCCTGACAAGTGCATATCGTTGTCAGGATCGCTGGTGTATCGCTATGTGAGACCCAGGCTTTAAAGTTTGGGCACCCTGATTACTCTTCCATGAAGGCCATATTTGTGCAGATGTCACTGAAGAGTAGAACATTGTTCCACAACTCCAGAGTCTACTACATTTTTCTGAAGGTCTTTTGCAATCAAGCGGGGGTTCAGATTTGCCTCTTGCAATCCTATGAGCAGCTCTCACTGAAATTTTGCTTGGTTTTCCAGACATTATCTTGTCCTTCACTGTTCCAGTTAACTGATATCTATTAATTACATTTCAAACTGAGGAAAGGGTAACTTGAAAATGCCTTCTCCTGCTATGTGGGCCTCCATCATTTTCATTTTCAGAGTGCTAGGCAGCTGATTAGAATAATGCATGGCCACTGTTTTTTGGCACAAGGTTAGAGGAGGCTGGCTTTTTATAAAGCTGGGAAATTTGCATCACCTGGCCTTTCCTAACTATGGTAGTGAACATGTCATAACCCTAACAGGCTAAATAATGTCTGAAACTTTGGTCAAAGTTATCTGAGCATGCATATCTCCAAGGGTGGCCAAACTTTTGCATCAGCTTTTATTTCCTTTTTGTAATTTTTAAAATGTAAAACATGAAAATATATATTGTGAAGAGCTGGGCTTGTGGGCTGTCATAATCACCTAGGCAGATTAACAATGCAACTATTTTTTTTATTCCTTACAACCATGGTCTTAAAGAGATTTTGGGTAGATGATCACAATGTAATGTCCCCAGTCCACAAGATCCCATCCTGGGGCCAATAGTTGACCTTCACCTGTACCAGGCGATACCCACTGTCTCCCAACTTTTGATTGGCCCACAGCTTTTGTATCTCCTGCCAGTATAGTCTACATTCATAGTCCATGCTCCATACCACAACTGTAGCACATGTCTCCCATTTCAGCTGGCAACAACAGTCCTTAAGATAGTTCCTCACATCCAGACGGTAGATATCATGACTGTAGCATGTGTATCAAGCTCAAGCCAGCAACAGCAGTACTTACGATAGTTCCTCACATCCAGATGTTAGACATCATGACCATAGCACGTGTATTAAGATCTAGCTGATAACCACATATAGTACAGTCTCAACCAGAGTTCTCCAAACATCTTTGTGTGTTCAGTGATTGGCAGAGGAGCAGGCCTGTATTCCACCAGATGGAGCCATGGTTCCTTGGGCTGTTCCTAAACATGGTCTCTTTGCAGAAGGAGCCAGATACTTTTTATATCCACAGCTCCCATTCAGGACATTCTTCCACAAGATTGTAGGAAGATGAAGGGAGGTGTTCCTTCATTGTTCGATTGTTCTTATGAAACAATGGCTCAATTGAGACCTCTGAGACACTCTCAAGAATAATGAAATGATTGCTTTTACCTTTATTTTATTTATACATAATATCCTTCCAGCACATCTTTCTCTGCTTAATGTCACTGAATGGAAACATTAATTCCAGAGGGTGGACACTTTCCAGGTGAAATTAGTGCACTTAAACTGATGAGCAACCAAATCTCTAATAAAACATAGCAAGCCAATCTCAAATAAAACATATATATGTACACACATCTGTCTGTCTCCTTCTCTTCACTCCTCTTCCTATATTACCAGTAATCATTTCTTTTTTGGCTCTGCAGTTTTCCACCTAGATTTTATGCGGCATCACTGTTCAGCCCTCTCCTTGATTCACCTCAAGTTAGAGGATGAGGAAAACTGAGTACCCTATGTCCTCCGACTACCAAAGTTCACAGGAGTTCATTTTTTCATGGATCATTATCCTAAAACACACAATCACTGACACACTTTTTCACTTTTTTATCCTCTTTTTTTTCTTTGTCTCATTTTTAACCATTTTAACTATAGTCATTATTTATGTAAATAATTTTTTACAGTAATAATTTAATAAGTCACTCTTATTTTCGGTGTTTCACAGCTAATGCTATTAGTATAGATCGAAAGAAAAGTAGAGTAGTCCAGCAATCATACATTAAGCCTCCCCCTACCATATTCACAAGAGTGGCACCGTTTTCACTTTCCCTTGGCAAGGCCTCTTCATGCCATTGTCCACTTGTCTCCAAATGGAGACCAGAGGCTGGAATGGAGCAATGAAGGCTGGAATTGATGTCTACCATTTTCAGTGATGAGTCTCACTTTTGTCATAGATGCAACGATAGCCATAAATTACTATGCCGATCACATAGACAACTAAAGATGCCAAACCAGATCCAGAGGTACTATCCTGATTTGGGGGGATGTCCCGCTGTCCCGGTAGATAAGGGCTGTTTCAACTGCTACTCACTCTGCTGGAAGTCTTCTCTCCTTTTGTCTTCATTGCTCCAAAGCTTCCTTTTTCCAGAGGGAGGGGCATGCATTTTTCTGCTTTCTACAAACTTACATTCAATTAAATAAACAATTCTTCTCTTTTCTTGAGTTTTGGTTTCCCTGGGATTCAAACTTCTAACCTGCATCATTGTAGGCAGTAGCAAAAGCTTTGAGCCACACAGCCTGCACTGATGAACTAGGGAACATTTTCAATACTTGAATGTGCATAGTAATGCCCTAGCTTACATGACATGGATTGTAATTGTATATAGAGATACATCTCTGTATACACCAGTGCATTTCTAGACGGATATAAAAAATAATGAAAAGTAATTACAAAAATTTTATTTTTATGTCACTTTAAAAAAATAATAAACATCACAAATCAGTAAATAACAAACATATTTAGTATTACTGTAACCGCAACAAACCGTAAAACACAGTAAACGGAATATTTATGTAAATCGGTAAATGGAGCAATAAATATGGCATAATTGATTTTTTTCTACTTTAAACCCATAAATATGTTGTAAAAATGTAATGCTGAGGCTGTGTTCACAGGTAGCATAAATTCTGCATATTTTACTGTTTTTTATGTGCAGTTTCTGAAGATGTCGCCACCAAACTACTCATAAACAAACTTCAATGATTATTTCATTTTCGCAGCTTTTTCTTATGCCTAATTTCATACATTTTTGGTGCAGATTGGAAGTAGCATGTTTAATGTTTTCTTCACTTAAAAATGCAACAGAGATTTTTTTACATTTATTGTTTTTTTTACTCCACATAGAAGCTTATAGATAAAAAAAATGCACCTATGCCATACAGTTCAGCAGTGTTGTTAAAGTGGCAGGAGTTTTCATGAAATCTAGTGATGAGCGAGCGTGCTCACCAATGATTGATACTTGATCGAGCATTGGAGTGCTGGGACATGTTCGTTACTCAATTGAGTATCGCAGACAGAGATGGGTGAACCCGAATAGTAAAGTTCGGGGTCCATACTGAACACCTACTCTTTGGGCATGGACCCAAAACACAGACTTCTCCAGCAATTCTAAGTTACTGTTTTGATTCGGCACCCCGATCACCGAGTGTTTCTCGCACTGTCCTCTGCACCTCCGATCACAGAAGGATCATCTGACGGGAGTACTAATGCCACCAGCCTATAGGGTATGCCACACTAAACAATATCGCTAACGGGATCGCTAAAAAACGTCACTATTTAGCGATCCCGTTAGCGATGTTGCTGTGTGCGGCAGCTTCCGGCGACGAGCTTCCTGCTGGGATCTCGCTCGTCGCTGGAAACGATCCGGACTATTTTTTCTCGTCGGCGCTCCCGCGGCGCTCCCGCTGGGTGAGTATGTAATCGCTGTGTGGCACCTTTTCTTAGCGATTTAGCGGTACTTTTGTACCGCTAAATCGCTAAGAAGATCGCTAACGGCGATAGCGCCGTTAGCTATATCGCTATGTGTGGTCCCACACTAGCGATATTAAAACGATCCCGCTAGCGATCTCATTAGTATGCGACGCTAACGAGATCGCTAGCGGGATCGAGTAGTGTGGCAGTACCTTATGTCTGTTGAAGCTGGTAACAGCTGATGGGATTATTCATCAGCCAGCATCTGCGGTATTAATAAATAAATAAAAAAACAGCGTGGGTTCCCCTGTATTTTTGATAACCAGTGGAGAAATTATTATTGTCTGGACGTGTGTTTCTTATCCAGTGTTGATTCATGTTTATTGTTCAGCCTTTGGATGTTCTCCTGGATTTTATTCTGTCATGTCATATCATGGTCGGACCCAGCTACTACTTATTGTTCCCTAACTTGTACAATAGCAAGCAGCGACTCCCATCCAAACGGCCCCTGCAGCAAAATCCAGATTCTTTTAAAGAGGTGAAAATTTGAATACCAGGGAGTATTTGAGACCTGCTAAGCAGAATAAGTAGTTTTGTCACTGTCAGTGGACACCTATTTGATTTAGCAATTCCAGATCGATGCAATGACTATGCTAATCTGATTTACCATGTGCATGTATTATTTAGCTATGTTTGCTTATACTATACAAGTAAGCTCTTTATTCTCTGGAAATCTCCATTTTAATCTATATGTGGAGGTGGGTAGCAGAGAGCCAAGGGCTGCAATGATACCGTTAATGTCCATGTTCTCATAAAGAATTTGCTCTATTTATATACTGTATACGCTTATGTTTTCCTACAAAAGCAGATTGCTTTATAGAAAGGCTGTTCATAGAATTCTAAAGGAAACATAGTACAAAGCATAAGCCATTATGAAGACATAATTGCATTCTCCATCTTTCTATACAACATATTTTAAACATTGTTTGTTTCTATTGAATGAGGTTTGTGGTTTGCACTCCGTCCATCCAACACAAATGTTAATTACAAAGAAATTTAATTGTCACAATGTGCTGACAATAAACCTGTTTCTATAAATTGCAGTCTCATTTATTTAATGTCAATATATTTAACTAAATTAAATATACATTGAGGTTTGCATAGCGTAGCCAAGGAGCACTGCTTACCTCCAAAGCAATCAGTCCCGAAGGAAGGATGCAATGTATAAATGAATGAATAGCTTCCACATAGCAGAATCAATGCTATTGAAGTGCCTCATTCACTTACGTGTACAAATATGAAAGCTGCTTCATTTAAATCAATAGTGAAAAACTTGGGTTTTATTGTTTTGGGAGCTACATTCTGCCAAGAGTTGAATAGATTAATACATGGCATTAAAATAAATGAAGTCTTTTCACAGATTTTACACTGACTGAAAAGAAAAAGTAAGGACAAACATAAAAAGCCATCAAAGCCCAAGAACAAAGAACTGTGGATCAACATGTTAGGGCAGGTTAGGATAGAATATGGGTTGAATTAGATGGACTTAAAGTCCTCCTTCAACCTTAATAACTATGTTACTATGTAAGTGTTTGTTATTAGAAGTTTGTTTAGAACTGCATGAACACCAGAGTTATACATTAGTTACCACTTATCATTGAGTAACGTGCGCACTCGCTTATGGCTCACTTATTTTATTCATGTACCACTTTGTAATCAAATATATAAGTACATATATGAATCAAGAAAAGCACACGGAAAAGGGCTGCCTATTGAACTCTGCTGACTTTGTCATTATGGGAACTTCTATTGTGTTAGGGGCTATGACTGATATGATATATATTTTGATCTATACCATATGGACAAAAGTATTGGGACACGTAATATTACACCTGCAGGAACTTTTTTTTACATCACATTTTAAGTCCATAAGCATTAATCTGGCATTGAACCCTCCTTTGCACCTATAACAACTTTCACTGTTCTGAGAAGGCTTTCGACATTTTTTAAGTTGTCAGTTTGTGGGAATTTTTGCCCATTCATTCAGAGGAACATTTGGGAAGTCAGGCCCTTATACTTGATGTGAGGGCCAGTCTTACAAATCTACATGTTAGTTCATCTCTAAGGTTTTTGCTAAGGTTATGGTTAGGGATTTGCATGGAACAGTCAAGTTCTGCAACCATGTCTTTATGGATGTTGCATTGTGCAGTGGTGCACAGTTCTGCTGAGATGGAAAGGGCCTTCCCTCACAAATGTGCCCAATAAGTATGAATTATACAATTATCCAAAATGTCTGGATATACTGAAGCATTAACAAACGTAAGGGGCCTAGACCAACCCTTGAAAAAAACTCATAGTGCTATAATTCTGCCATCAAACTTTACAATTGAAGCAGTTCAGTCAGTCATATAATGTTTTTCTGGCACTCACCAAACTCTTCCTTCAGATTGCCAGATAAAAAATTGTATCTGCTACTTCTGTGGAGATCAGGGTCCTGTTTCCGTGTCCTCTGCGGTGTGGAGTTTGGTGGTGGTGCCTGGAGCTAAGTGGCTTGTCTATTTACCTTGACTGTCTTGTGCTTGTTACTATCCCCTGTGTTTTCAAAATTTGCAGTGGTGAGGCTAGCATCCTTGCCGGCTACTTAACTAGCCAGGGTTAAGTGAGGTGACAGCTAGGGACCAGGTTCGTGATCACGGCAGGGGGAAGGACCTGCATAGAGCGTTAGAGGAAATTAGGGATAGGCACATGCTGAGTTAGGAGGTGGCCCCATCCCTTGTTCCCTACTATAAGGGCCTTCCTCCCCCTTTTCCCATCTTGTTATTGGTGTTTGTTGTGCCGTCCGCTGGACTGAACCTTGTGGTCATGACAAAAATTCTCTTTAAAGGTGAACCCACCCTATGTTGTAATATATATTCATCAGTCACGGTTTACCTACTTCACCAACCATCTTTTTTCTCAATAAACTTTTCATTTGGAGAAAGTCACAGATTTCTTGAAGAAAAAAAATACAAACTATCTTTATCAAATCTCTGTGCTTTCGATATTGCACTAGCTTCTTCCTATTTTAATGTGAGAATGTATTCTGGCTCATGATTCTCTCTGTGATATTGCATTGCACTACTGCTGATTTTCTACATACACTTATTCAAAATCCATTTACAAAATATCTGTCTCTCTCTGGCTGTATTCATTATCATCATAGAAATAGAAGTTCTTCTGTATTTTTATATGAAACTGTATTAATCGTAACTGGTAAACATGCTATTAATTATGTGCATCAGAGAGGCAATGTAAAGAATATTATATAACATAGATTTTATTATTGTTATAATAATTTTTATATACATTAAAGCTTCCCCTAAAACCACAGTGAAAATATGGTATTACCATATATAAATGTGCTAAAAGATAATAGGCAGATTAAGAGAATGTAACACTCATGTATTTCTCCAGCCTAGGTTTTCAGGGCTTATGCCATTGTAAACCTGCAGGGGGCACTGTTGTATTACTTTAAAATGTTGTTTTGTTTTTGAGCAAGAAAAAAAAAATAATGGAAAAAAATTAAAAGTGAACAAAGCTAAAAAGCATAACATTTGGTCAGGAAGAATATCTTTTTGTTAAACAGTGCAGTCCTTGGCTCCCCTGATGCAACATCTTTTATATTATGAATTGCAAAACAGCCTATAAAAAACTACCAAAGGTTCAAAATTATTGCCCTTGCGTTTTCTTGCATAGAATGTATTCCTAATTGCCATTCAGTACCCAATTACACTGTGCATTTCTAAAACGTGAAAATATTGGGGGGTTGAGTATATGCAAAAATGCAAACCTTGGGGATTGTGACTGAAAATATATTCAGCTGATCGACTTTAAATGAACAAATAATTTTTTTTTTGTACAAAATGTGCATTGCCAATTATCCCCCAGTCTTCTGCTTAGAACAAACATTAGGAACACATTTAAATAGTTCAACCGTGGATCAGTACTGTGTGTTTTGTTATTGCCTGTGCACTCATATTAAATCTAATTCATATTATGATTTAATCCACCTACTCTGGATCCCTGACAAGTAGCGTAAATCTCTCTTTGCTTGCTGTAGGTTTCCATAATTTTATCTGCAGCAGTTCTATTCAGAATAAGATAATGCCAGGCTACCTGTAGCTGACATGTAAAGCATTACGGTACAGACATACACAGCAGATTTGTTGCAGAAATTTCTGAGACTTTCCCATTCATAAGAATGGAGCTTGCAGAAATCCTTGTGCTTGTTACTGAAACCACCGGTTTCAGATGTTCACTCGTAGACATTTCTGCAGTGTGGATATAACCTCCGCTTTCTGCATATGCATTGTTTTGTTATACATCGAGATCCCCCTTGCAGATTTACTATGAATCTGTGATGCCACACATTCTATCATCCAGATTGATATTGTTACCATTTGCGATAGTAGAATATGTTTTAATGTAAGATCTGTTATGACTATCTCTTTCTATATATGTATGTACAGTATATAAACAAGCGTTAACCTTAGCCTACATTCACAAAATGTGAGTGTTACTTTCCGAGAGAAAAAGACAGATTTTTTTTCTCAGGCGTGATCATAGTTGCACCCTACTAGCATCCTAGTTGCTTCCAACTTGCATCAGCTTCTTTCTCATTGTTTTTTCTCACTGAAGCAGGTAGACTGAAATATTTTTTATCCTTTGACTCTCAATGTATCAGTTGAAAACAGAGAAAACTAAGATAGTAAAAAGTCTGTGTTATGGATCCCCATTGACTTTAATCACAGAGTCTGATATACAAAATCTGATGGGAAAAGTACATTCTCTGCGTATCCTAAACCAGATAAACGAAAAAAGATTGGTTTGGTACCGTGTTAGGCTACTTTCACATTTGCGCTCGGGCGACCTGC
>VIAB01014037.1:6654-17983 GCA_009801035.1 Oophaga pumilio
CAAGGCACTGTATATAAAAAATATAAAGGAAAAGATTTGCTAAGAAATGTCTATGTTTAAAACAATTTTTTTTCTTATTGTACACAGTGACTCGAGTTTGAGTCGAATTTCCTGAAATTTGAACACTCCTGCATCATATCCTACACTGTTGAAACATCAAAGAATGGGCTAATGTAATTTTGTGTTGCCGTGCTCCTCCCTACAATGCCCTGCCGTTATGACATATAACGGATTAGAACAGTTGCAAGCTTTCCAGTTCTGAGATTCATACAAGTTTATTTGTGGCTAATCTAAATTTTTCGAAAAAGTTCCGCAAAGTTGGCAAATTAAAATATCAAAAGATCCGCTCATATTTCACAATGGCCATGTCATAACAGGTTTAAAACAGAAACACTATATACTGGGGACAGGAATTGATGCAACATTAACTAAAACCTTAGTTAAGACCTTAAGACAACATTCATTCATTCGTATATTATAAAACTGATAACTAGAGATGAACAAATGCATTTATTATATCCAGGTCTAGCAGCCTGGTCAGTATGCCATGGTCACTGGACAAAGACCCTGCGAATTGCCTCCTACCTTCCGGCATCCACTTTTAATTAGCAGGTGTGATATGTGTGTTCATACTGCAACAATCGCATCACGCCAGGCCGGCTAGTCAAAAGAGTAGTCAGGGATGCCGGCAGGCAGGAGGCGGTTTGCACCGCTCCCGTCCAGAAAATTTGGCATACTGAACTGGTCACTGGGCCAGGTTCCTTCAAATCAATTCGCTCATCTCGGCTTTTAACTTAACCAATGTCCAATTAAAGTCAAATTGAAAAGCTAAAATATTGGAAATAATATTCCTCTATATATTAGGAGATGAATGAAGCATTTTTATTTTGCCTATAAGAGGATTATCCAGAGCATTAAGGGAGTTTCTCTCTCTCTAAATTTATATTTTTCTGATTCCTGTAAACTCTGTAGATTATCAATGACACACTAGATGGTTAAAGGTATTAGGACACACTTCTTAATTACTAAATTCAAGTTTTTCTGTTAGCTATAATGCCACATGTCAGGAGATCAGGAAGATATTCCACCGCTGCCACCAATTGTCAGGGAAATCAAAAAGATATTCCACCGCTGCCACCAATTGTTACGGAAATCATACAATGTACTGATGATTGATGGACGAGGCAATGACTGCTATTGCTACTAGGCAGGTTATTGGACACAGAGAGATCCACTGCGATAAGGAAATTAACTATATTCCCCCCTGGCAGCTTCACTTTTTCAGTCATAGAGGTGATGCCAGCACAGTTTCAGTCACTGCTCAGTGCATTGAGTGTGGTGACTGTACCCATCCCCCGACACTGACTGACAGCAGGCTCTGCATTATAGCAAAACAATGTAAGAACTGATTCCCACGATGTGTCACTTACTGGGCTGCTTTCCGTACTTTTGATAAAATCACTGTCTCCACTGTAACAGACTACAAAAGAAAAATGTGTAGTCTGATTCTGCAATCAACCTCCCTTTGCATCTGTCTCATTAGAGCCACTTCCATACATTTATTTAGAAGTAGGGAAGAGATGGAAGGAGCTATCGTTAGCGGATCAGGGTGCATAGGAGATAAAGAAACAAAACAATTACCGTATAGATTTTTTTTCAAGTCACTTATTTTTCAATTTAAGAAATATTGTAAACATATAAAGAATTCCCCTTGATAAAGCGGCGTGATGTGCCAGCGAAACGCGCGTCAGGGCGGACATCTCGTTGGGAAACTTCCTCCTTGTTGTTATTTAACTCTGGTAAGCCCGCTAGTTACTTGTGATGGGGATTTTCCTTGGTGTTACAATTGGTTACACTATGGGCTTCTCTTGGGCATTATTAGCAATGAAATTACTTTTGTCCCTTATATCTGACACTTGTGTGGAATTTTTTCCCCCCTTCTTGTCTGTATTGTCTTGGACTATATTGATTATTGTGATATTTTGTGTGACTTTATATTTAAACTATTGAATAAAATTTGTACTGCTTTTTTACACATATATCACCTGTGACCCCTTTCCTTTCTCCTGGTTTTCCTTATAAAGAATTTAGTTGCAAAGTTGGACATCAAATGCTAGAACACTCACAATTGACCCTCTATATAGATGAAAGATGAAAAAAAATCTCACGCGTAGCGTAAAAAATAAAAAAAAATAAGCCAAATAAATTTAGCCAAAGAAAACATAATTAAAAATATATACGGAATATATACTTTAAAAGTAAATTAATTTTCTTCATCCTATTTCTTCACTTGTTTACTTCGCTTTCAGATGCATTTTAAAAACATGTATTTTTAGCTCGACCTTCTTCTAATCATTTACTCCATAGCGGATGATTAAAAATGCAACATGTGTTAATTAATCAGAAAAAAAAAAAGAATTTTAAGGTCATTTTTATTTTTAATTTTTTTTATGTTTTCTTTCCTTTTTAAAGGAGCTTGGTTTGTCTCTACGCCAACTAAAATTTTTAAATGAAACTGATCATGGTTTATATACATTTTCTCATGGAAGAAAGAAGCCTGAAGTCAAACATTGCATATTAAAACTAATTTGATATATCAAAGCTGATGGTGAACACAGAATAAGACCAGGAATTCCATGTATATGCGGTGGCTCGCTATTTCCTGAAGGGATGAAGTTGGTGCAGCAGTAAAGAATGAGAACTAGTTCTTGCTTTTACAACCAAGTTTTTTCCATTATCCTTAAATGGTTTTCCCAGTCCAACTTTTTTTTCTTTTATGTATTTTTGAGACTCCCCCTTTTTCTGGCCTCCTTTTCTATCCAGTCTTGAATTCCCCTTAGTAATCATAATTGTAAACATATGCCTTTAGCCCAGGCTACCATTTGACTTGCAGTGTATGCTAAACATATCTTTCTCCTTTTGCTTTTTATATCTTCAGGTTTGGTCCCACAAATTATATTTAAAAAAAATATATAAAACATCTTCGTAGAGATTAGAAAACTATATAGAATTTTTAGTTCAAGGAAGGAAAAAATGATTCACTTGGATGCAAAAGAAAGACACAACCCAACAGAAAGATCATTTAATACTGACTTCAGACATCAATTTTTTTTAGTATGTGAAAAATGGTCTGTGTTTTTTTTTTCAGTGTGCTGGGTCCATTTTTGCTCCGTGTGTCAGTCTTTACCAGCTTTGTTACATCTGTTATTTTTCCTTATGAAGAAAAAAAAAATTCTTATCTTCTACTGTCCAATAAAGGGGCTGTCCACTACTAGGACACCTTCTTAAACTTAATGTTCGTCCCTGAAAAAATTAATAAAGCCTATACTCACCTCCCGTGCCAGTTTTCCACGGTGTCGGAACTCGCAGTCCCGGGGCTCTCGTGTGGTTTTTGTGACACGTGATACCCAATCAGCACTGTCATCACTGTCTCCGCGTTCAGACAAGCTGACTATGAAGAGGAAGACCGGGATTAGCTGCAGCCCCGGATTTCTCTTCATGCTCAGTTCGTATGAAGGCGGAGACAGTGATGACAGTGCTGATGGGGCATTTGTGTCACACAACGCTGCATCACAGGCCTGGGAAGAGAAAGTGCCGATACCGCGGGAACGGCGCTGGCACAGGAGGCGAGTATAGGCTTTATTATTTTATCGGGGCCTAACATGTAGTTTAAGAAGGGGTTGTCCTAGTAGTGAACAACCCCTTTAAACAGTAAAATATAAACAGTACACAAATGACATTCTGGCGCTATCTTTTTTTTTCTCACAAGGCCATTGATTTGCATTGGTAAATTGGTCAGTTTGATCGGCAACATGTAGGCAATTTCTGAGGTTTTTTTGGACACTTAGTCTGCAAATAAAAAGGACATATGAAAAATCCCATTGATTAAAAACATAAAAAATGGAAAGCATAGCTTCCAAAACAATGCTATGGGAAAGATCCCTTAGGTTCATGCAGAACCATATATACATGGAGTCAGTTCTGCACAGAGTCCCTATGGCCTCATATTTTGGAACCATTGTGCACTGAATATGCTGACATAAAGGTGTGTACACTCTTAAATTGGTTGCTCCCATCTTGGACAGTTTTATTATATCGACCGGATATTTCAATATTTCATAGAAATCAGATACCTGTGGGTCCCATCAAAGGACATCTATCCAGTTAAAGTGGCCCGATGCACAATCAGAATGAAAGAGGTGGTTGCACATGTGTGGCTCTCTCTATTTTCATAGCAGCTTGGAAAATTGTGACCCCCATCGATTGGCGATTTGTAGAAAATACACATTTTTTTTCTATGATTGTTTTACAACTTCGGCCATACATCTTGGGATATGAAACAATTAGAAACACGTTAAGGATGGAGTTTATTTTATAAGGAATTCGAAGAGTTGATGTGAATTGATCGCAGGCCATCGAATCGACCATAACAGTAATCTTACATGACAGCATATAATGGTCATTCTTTTGTTTAGCCGGCTGCAAGGGACATCACACCGCAGTGATGACGTCGCTCCAGGGCGGCTAATTGAAATAAAGACCTTTAGATGCTGTCAGGTAAGAGGCCAAAATCCCGCTCCCATCCAGCGGCCACTGGCCACTATCATGGCTGATGGACTAGGACGTGGGAATCGATCTGCACTAAGTGTAGATAGTATGACATCCATTTTTGTGGAACGTGTTAGAAAATCAGGAAGACTGCACCCCCATCAATTGTAGTCTAATTATAGTGAGATAAGTTCCTATGAAGCCAACAGGAGTAGATAGCAGTTTTGTTGCATGTGTGACAGGTCAATTATCTTCTGGTTTTTCATTATGGGGTAGCACTTCTCTAACCTTGGACTCCTTACACATGTATACATCCAATCGAGTTTCTTCTAGGAACCTGATGAAGGTTGTTATAACTGAAACATTGATATTTACCACTATACCGACAGCTGTGTGAATATTGGACATAAATGTTTAAGAAACTATGTTTGAAGCATCAAAAAGTGACATTTGATGTATAGTTCCTTCTCTCCTTCTCTTATGTCTATTTTTGCGCAAGTAAATATGAAATCGGAAGCACATAGAGGTACTGCTTGTCCCAATAGACTTCTTTGGCTGCTATATTACTGATCCATAAAGCTTGGTCTTTGTATAAAACTGCAATTCAAGATGTGCACAAAACATTGGTCTGATTTTTGGTAATAAATAGGTGAGTTGTTGGATTTCATGACAGTTTTCTGCCTGCTATGTAGATGCAAATTTCATTTCCAGTAGTGAAAGAGTCAAGAAACTCAGCCCTTCTGAATATAATTGGGTTTTATGACAGAGCTTCTCCATTTTGGGAAATTTCAGGCAACTTGTTGTATTAAAAAGTATGTTTCTGCCAAGGAAAATCTTGTTTGTGTCCTCAAGTTGTAAACACAATCAATTCTTCACTTGGTTTATTGATAGGTACATTATTTAAAATTTAGATGTATAATTTATAACAAAGAAGAATTCAACTCAAATGATGTTCCTGCGTTTGCAAAATCATCATCTTTACGTTGAATTAGTCCTACAAAAAAATGTCATTCTTTTCTAACCTCAGCTTTGGTCCTGATATGGATTCATTTATTTTGTCACTGGGTTGTCAGAATATTGAATTTAATAGCTGCTATTGGAACATCTTAATATTTGCTACTCAGCATTTCACACATAAGGTTATTTCCTAATGAGGATCCATATTTCTCTCATATCAGACAATGGAAACTGAAACAATGTGGTAAACAATTCCTATTTCAGTCTCCTGCTATAAATATACTGCCTTATAGCAGGAGGTTTGTTAGATATTGAAATAGAGCACAAAAAGAAAATTGGATATTTGAAAAAAAAGATACTTGAGGAGAAGTTTAAAGGGAGATGTCTGTATTAAAATTTCTGAAAATATAGCTCAAATCATTGAAAAATTTCTGTGTATGGAAGAAATACCATCTATCACTATTGCAATAGTGTTCTTCCTACACATAATGAACATAACCATCTTTCTATTTTTTCTCCCCTTTTTCCTTCCTTTCCTCCTCTTTCCTTCCTACTTCCCATCCACTACTTCCGTTCTTACAAGCCTCATTCCTTCCTTCCTCTCCTTCTATTCCTTTCTTCTTCCTCTCTTTTCCTTTGTTCCCTTCCTTAATTTATTTCTGCCCTTCTTCACTTCCTTCTTCCCATCTTATATTGTCATCTTTCCCTGCACCCTTCTCCTGCTTTCCTCCCTTACATTTACTTCCCTCCCCCTCTGTGATGACACACCATTTTATCTTAATTATCCAGATGTCTATTTTCAGTAAGCCAGGAGTCATAGAATGTTATCTATATGTTGACCAACCGAAGAAAAAAACACAAATTCAAGAGTCTGAAATGTTGACTCTTGTAGGTTAAATTGATATTTGTAAATTGCTGAATGGTTGTTATTTACCTCTTGTATCAGCTTCTACAGTTTATTGTACTGTTAGCTTTGCAAAAGAGGGATTATGGGGGAAACTGAACAATGATGTTTGTTGATATGTTGATCACACATTATACCAGGCCATGCAGTTTGTTGACTTTCAGACATGGAAGGATACTAAATAATCAAACAATGCGAGTTAATCTCTTCACCCCTTCCTGTTGACCTATGAATAAAGGCTTGATGAACAGTTGTGAACTATAAAAATGGAACATGCTTCTGTAACAAAATATATCCAAACATCCAAGTCATCCAAGGGATCCAAGGTACCAGACACTCTTTGCAAAACCACAGCCAGGAACACTCTACAGGATAGCTGCCAGATTATGGCTCAATCATGAGGGATGCAGATTTGACATTCTACAGGATGCCAGCTTAGGGGACCATGGCCCAGATCTGCCAAATTGAACATCAATGAACCCACGGGAAGCCAGGATTTGGACCCACCGGTTACCTGGCTCCATGGAGATGTTTGGAGAAGCCAGGTTGTGACCCTCCGGTCACCTCACCTTGATCCTCCATGGACTGTCAACTTCCTAAGCTTGTCATTACCTCCTCTCTGTGAATGCCACAGGTGGGGGTAGTCAGCCCTGGAAGCTCTGAAGTCATAGCTGCTCTAATACTGGCGAGACAGCGGAATGTTGAGACTCTGTAATTTTGCACCATGTTGGTATTTTATTGGGACTGTTCTACGAGTTATTTGCTTGTTTTGTGGTTCACTAAAGCATTGTCACACTGGTTTACCCTCACACTGTGTTGTCTGAATAGTATTATGCTTACTGTAAAAGGAGAGAGGGCGTTCGGTGGGATGAGCCCTGGTCCATGAGGTTTCAGCTAGCGGACTAGAGCACCCGCTGACCCCCGTGTCTCCACAACCTCCTTCATCTCTCTCTTTTCTTTCTTTCCTTCCTTCTTTCAGCTTCATTTCCTCTGCTTCCTACCCCACTCCTCCTTACTTTTCTTTATTCCTTCCTTACCTTCCTTCCCTCCTTCCTATTTCCCCTACACGTTTCCTTCTTTCCTCCCTTTCTACTTCATTCCCTCCCATCCCTCCACCTTTCTTCTTTAGTTTCTTTCCTCTCTTTTCTTACAGTGCATCACTTTTTATTACAGCAACTGAGATTTTCAATATACGAAGCTTCTATGTTTAAGCATTTTCATAAAAACATTTTTATATAATTCTCAGTTCACAAATCACCCGGTTAGATATTAAATGTAATGTAAAATTACATTTGATTTCTCTTTTTATACTTAATTTTCTACTACATATTTATTTTTTAGCCTCAGCAAACTGGAAATCATAGTGTTAAGAACCAAGCCGGGAAAGAGAAATCCATTGTTCCGAGCTGCACAGCAGATTCTCGATGCAGCTTTTCAAGGCAGAATTCTCATTGGATTAATCTTTTAACTCATTCATTTCCCAGCTGCACCATTTGCCAGGATAATAAACCGTACCTTCTGTTCTTTGCATTTTCTTATTTTTTTTTTTTACAAAATAGGCATTCCATATTATTTGTAACGGAGCTGAATTTGTGATTTAACTATATATTCTGTGTACGAGGTTAGCTTTTTGACTTGCGGTAATGTTGAAGGTCTAGGTAACAGAATAATGAGTAGCTGCACCAATGACCAGTCAAGATAAGTGCTGGTTACTAGTGAAGGAAACACATTTTTATAAATGAAATAACTAATTAATTAATTTTACATTTAGGCAAACATGTATATATTTTTAATCTATAAAAGGAAGCACAAAAGTGCTATTTCTATCATAAAAGTATTGATAAAAAATGTCAATGCCCTTGATAAAACAGGCATTTCAGAATTTGCTATCCTTTATGTAAAAGTCTCCATTTACTATTAGGTTTCTTAAGTCATTGCATGGATCTCTGAAGGTCCTTAGTTCATTTATATTCCCTCCCTTTGGTTGGAGTTTCTTGTTGACATGTCTGCTAAAATTGTAATGTTATATTTGATCTTTAGGCTGCTCTGGTTTTTTTTATAAAGCACTTTATTTTCTCAACATTAAACAAATATTTCGAAATTCTCTGTTGAATGCGGGCAGGAATTAGCAAAGCAGCTTCTCTGTGCGTATTCAGAGCTTTCTCATTTGTATTTCCCATTTATTGCAGAATCCGTTTTACCTGTTTGCATGTCCTTTGTGGTAATCATTGCCATTTAAATATAAAGGAAAGCATCAAACATATTCAGCTTTACATATCTTTGGTGTAAAGAAATGTTAGTTCACTTAGTTTTCAGAAACAGACGACTATCGGAGATGAGCGAATCTGAATTTGATGCACCGCGAATTTTACAAAGGAAAAAAAAATTCTGATTCGCCCAGCTCTGATTCTTTTTTCTTACTATGAATCAAACAAAAGAACAACAAACTTGTAGACAGCCGGGAAAAAGGTTAAAAAATTTCAAACAAATGGTATACTTATCTCATTTTTCACCTTTTTTTTCTGATGCAGCTCACAGGATGATTCTCTGTTGGTTCTCTATGACCCCAGTCTCTTCATGATGTCACGACATGGAAGTTAATGGCTAAGAAACAGTGTGCCAGGTGCTGCTTCCTGAATGTAAGTAGAGGCAAATTCCAAAAGGTAAAATGTAATAATAAAAAAAGCAGAATCCTTCTAAATGAAGGATTGAAATTTTCATATACTACTTAAAAGTGAACCTGTGATCAGGATTTTGCTAAGTAAACTACAGGCATTGTCAGGTTGGCAGTATTAAACTGATTAAAATAATACCTGGGATGAAGAAATCTGTTTTGTGGTTCTTGTGTAATCAGTATTAGAAGTTTTCAGTTAATGATATGCCCATGCCCAGGGGCGAGACTGTAGGCAGAGTCTTATGTTGGTGCTCTAGGCCAGAGAAAGCAAGAAGAGACCTGCCCACAGGTCTCAATTTTAATCAAAAGAAGTCTAACCTCAAAACTTACATGACTCTACTTCTACTAAGATCATGGTGCCAGATGCTACCGGACACTTTCAGTGGTCTGGTGGAGTCCAGATCTTGACAGATCAGAGATATTTTCATGATACCTGGAGACTACATAATATTCAACAAGGTTTTCAACTAAATTTTGCACAGTTCCTTGCAACTGGTCTGGAAGACCGTGATGACTGCTATTAACAGATTGCTACTCTTTAAACTTTCCTTATTTGCAGTGTGATAGCATTTTTCAAATTTGGTTTCAGTGTCTGACTTTGTTCACAACACTATCCACACCACAGAATGTTACAGTCTCTGTTAGGGCTGGCAGCTTCTCTTGGCTCAACAGGGATGTTCTGCAGTCTAGTCAGTAAGATGTAATTTTACCTCAAATCACTAGACCATGTTCACAGATATATTATAAAGTCCAACCTCAACCAACCCTGTGGCAGAAAAAATGATAATTACTTACCGGTAATTTGATTTTCCAGAGCCATGACAGCACCGTACAAGCGAGATGGCATCCGCCCCCAGGAACAGGAAACCTGTAGCAGAGATAAAAGAAGGGGGCAGTACCTCTCTCCTCAGTTTGTTTCAGAGTATGAAAGGTAACCGCCTTATTAGTCCACATATGTAATATGTATTACATTCACCGTTACCAAAGCCAGACTTAGCCACCTTTTTTTTTTCTTTTTTTTTGTGCATCACACAACCATCACCAAGATAGGGCGGGAATTAATGCTGTGCTGTCATGGCTCCGGAAAATCAAATTACCAGTAAGTAATTATTTTTTCCCTTCCCCATGACAGCACCGTACATGAGAGGAAGAAATAGAAGAGACTCCTAGGGTGGGACAACAGCAGATAACACCTTCTTCCCAAAGGCCAGATTTGAGAGCCCTAGATCTAGCCTATAATGACGGAAAAAGGTGGAGGGTGAAGACCATACCGCTGCTCTGCAAATCTGTTCTACCGATGCATTTGCCCGTTCGGCCCAAGATGTGGCAATAGCCCTTGTAGAGTGAGCCATTACAGCCAGTGGGGGAGTCTGACCTGAAGAAAAATAAGATAGTGAGATAGCCATACGAAGCCACCGTGCAATAATTGATTTTGAAGCTTTTTTCCCCTGTTTGCCCCCTGGAAGGAGATTAAAAGGGCTGATGACTGTCGCCATGATTTTGAGACTTCTATATATTGCAGTAGGCAACATCTGACATCTAGATAATGGAAGGTTTGTTCTCCCTGGGATTTCGGATTGCCACAAAACGAGCGTAAAATTATTTCCTGGTCCCTGTGAAATTTTGAATTGACCTTCGGGAGGAAGGCCGGGTCAGTCATTATAATTACTCTGTCATCCAGAAAGGTAGTATATGGGGGATTTACAGAGATAGCTTGTAGCTCGCAGATACGCCGAGCTGACGTCAGGGCATCCAGGAGCACCGTTTTTAACGTCAAAGCCTTTACTGAAATGGAAGTAAGAGGTTCGAAGGGGGAGGTAGTCAGGGTATTTAAAACTAAATTTAGATCCCAGGGAGCTACCTTAGGCAATAAGGGTTTGGCTATAAAGGAGGCTCGAATGAACCTATAGACTCAAGGATGATCAGCAAGTTTTTGGTCAAATAACGCACCTAGGGCAGAGACTTGCACTTTTAGGGTGCTCATAGATAATCCTCTTTCTAGCCCCTTTTGGAGAAATACTATGATCTCCTTTATTGGGACTTCCTAGCTTGTTTCGGATAAATGTCGTCCTGAGAATTCCAGGAACCTTTCCCAAATTTTTTGGTATTTGACCGAGGTGACCTTTTCCTGCTAGCGAGCAAAGTGGTCACCAAAGGGACTGAGAATCTCTTCGCTAATAGGAGTCCCCTCTCAAGTTCCAAGCTGTGAGTGTTAGGGTTCGAGTTCCCGCTGCTGCACAAGGGGA
>VIAB01014040.1:22679-37626 GCA_009801035.1 Oophaga pumilio
CTATCTGCTGTATCTAAACCTCTCTTGTGCTGCTATCTGCTGTAGCTAAGCTTCTCATTTGCGATACTGTCTCCTAAACTGACATAGAACTGCGGTAACTTTACTTTTTATATTGAGTCTAGTCATTTTTTTGGAGCCAATAACCAGATGTGACACGTGGAGGTCAGATCTCTGGCCGCTCCATGACCCGGGGACGACTATTCCGAGTGGACGCCCTCCGGGTACATTGTCATTGTTACGCGGGTCGTTACATTATTATGACCGCCATCTTTAAGTGAAAACGTTGCCTACTGATTGGTCGAGATGTTTCTCAGCTGTGACATCACACCAATAAGCCCGTGCCCACCGAAGAGAGAGGACGCGCCTGTGCACACAGGGCCGTCTCCAGGTGTCTGGGGGTCTTTGGATGCCCTTGGGTCCTGCGACACCAACCATCAAATTGACAAATGTAGAACACGTTTCCTCAGATTATAACCCTACACCCCCCCAGCCCCGATGCCCCCCGGTGTCCGCCCCGGATTGTTATTGTTAACATTTACTCTCAAAGTGTTTGCAAAATTTTTAACAAAAGTCTGTTTGCCAACAAATAGAATGAATCTACGGGTCTGAACCTCCAAACCGAGCACAATGTTCCGTCCTCTACCCCAGGACATAGAAATAGCTCATAGTTACAAGAAGTAACACCAATAAAAATTCTGGATCTTTACTACAGAAAGTTCTTTTGGAAACACAGAACATTCCGACATGTTGGCTCCGACGTCCATGTGAATAATGGCTGATGGACACGTGTCCTAAGGTTTGAGGATTCAATGAATGCTGAAGCCATCACTCACGACCCAGATATGGTGATACCGAGCCGCACGCCACTTCATCATTGACTACTGACTTTCTCTGAATCTCCTTCACCTTCACCATTTGGTCCAAACACAAGCATGGAGGACAAGGAATGGACATCTTGGGTTGGGAGAATGGACGGCACCAAAACGTTTCCCAAAGTGAGTAGTTATAATGACTGTGGGGGCAGCACGGAAAGTTCCTCCATGGTTGTCGTAGGTTCCAGGCGACCAACCTGGTATCTGTTGGCACATTACTGGTCTCCTGTATGTACATCCGCCACTGAGCGTCCTTCTGTGTGTCTTCTTCATTTATTTACAACTGTTCTAGAAAAAGACGTTCGCATGGAAAAATGTCCCTGACCGATCCGACATGATGTCCTGGTTACAGCTGCTGCGGAATGCCTTGTTCCTTATAGCCTGAAAATCAGAATATAAGAGGATTACTTTGGAAATGGGATAATTAGATACAGTAGATAAATAGAGGAACGGTACTGCGGTCCCTGGAGATCGGGGGATGTCCCCAGGATACAGATATAGCGGCATATAACGGTGGAGCAGGGAGCTGACAGGTCCTTCCTCCACTACTGAGTCTGTGTAAAGACAGCACGTCCTGCCGGGACTTTTGGGCGTCGTGGCTGGCAGTGGAGAATAGGAGCAGGACCCAGGCAAGGTGTGCAGGGAGCGGCTACGTTACGGGTTTAGCATAAAATTAAAATTGCCATGTGTGTCCCTCTTTCTTATCATTCAAAGTTGCGAGGTATGACAAAACCATCGCCATTGGGCCTACTGATGTATACAGGATAACCCCTATATAAGACACTGGCCACCTACCTTGAGAGACTGTGAAAGAAGCGAAGCAGGGATATCATCAGAGACAAGCATGAAAAAGAGGAGAAAATAAGGAAACCATGAATGCAAGCAATGGAAATCAACCACTTACTCATGTAAGCCTATATATTTCTAGATCGATAGATAATAGATAGACAATATATAGATGATATATAGATAGATAATAGACAGACAATAGATATTCATGTTCACATTGTTATCTGTCTCGTCCTGTAGCAGATTTGCAGGCGCTTCATGTTGGATCAGAGCCGGCTGTGCGATGGCAGACAGGTATATCCATCTGTGAAACGTTCTGGCATTTCAAAGAATCGTAGTTGAAAGTATCAGCCCTGGACAACAGGCAGCGGAGACTAGTCCAGCGGCACTCCCGGTCAGCTTGTCACCAAACCTCTCCAGGTGATTAACAGGTCTCTGAAGGGTGTTTATGACCTGTCAATCACCTGGAGCAGTGTGGAGAAGAGTCGGATTGGGGCGGTGCCGGACTACTCTTTTCTCTGCCTATAGTCCCAGCCATAAACTATGTTTTCTATGAAATGTATGAATGTTTCAGTGAAAAATGTACCTGGTTGTCGTTACTAACATATGACAGAGCGGCCGGCGGTGCAGAGCTCACTGATACCAGCGCGGTCCTGTAATAGGAACCACCGGGGTAACAAGTCCGTCCATGACATTTCTTCCTCCAGCACCTGTGAGTGTTTTTATTGAGAAGGAACCGAAGCAACTCAAAAGTATAGACCCCGTAACATTACGGGGGGCCAAGTGCTGAGGATCAGAGGGCAGAAAAGTCACCACCACTCTGCTGACCCCCTAACTGCAGAGTCCAGACCTCCTCTGGTATAACAAACACTGCGCCCCCGCCGGAAGCTTCATGGCCGAGCAGCTGCATGCAGCCGTACATCACCAAGCACAATGCCGAGAGTCGGGTGGAGTGGTGTAAAGCTGGCATTTTCACACACAGTCTCTGCACTTTTTCAAAATGTACTTGTTTCTGCCTCAACTAGCCCCATTTCTTTCACCACACTCCAGGATGCTGCTACAGTCCAGTTAGAGTCTTAACCCACAATTCCGCCTCCTCTTAAGGGAACTAGTTTGCCAGTACGGCCGCTACTTAACTTCTCCACTTGCTGACGCTTTAGAACTTCCCCCGTGGCACTCTCTACATCCCACGCTCTATGTTCCATGCTGGCCCATTACCTCTCTGAGTTATAAACTCTGGGCCGTTCTGCTAGGCGTCCCGTCCCAGGACCCGTCTTCGGTTAATCACTGTGTTCTTTGGTCACTTCTCTCTCTCTACACTCAGGATCATACTTCTGTTGACTAGTCGGACCATAAGTCTGCTTCTAAAACTGTCTTTATCCCTTCACGCTAGCCCTTCCCACTCTGGACTGGACCCAATCTTTAACCCCAACTCTCTCTACTGTCGGGCAGAACACAACACCAATCCCAATAATACATATCACAATCCACATTATACACCATAACTGTACTCGCGTCTTCAAAGGGGAATATATCCATCTCCTTTAAAGTGCACAAGGTCCACAAGACATGGGGGGGACAAGAGCGGCCGCACAGAGCCCGAACCTCAGCGCCATCCAACCGGAGATAGTGAACCCAGCCTCTCCCCAACATCAGTATCTGACCCCATAAATGCTCTTCTGGATGAAGGGGCAAAAATTCCCAGATGCCTCCAAAATTTTGTAGAAATCCCTCCCATGGGAGCGGGAGCTGAATCTTTGAGTCAAGAAGTTGTTAAAGCAGAATAGGAATTGAGAAATTGTGACAACCAATATGGCAGCTATCGCAGGTACCTGGGAATATCGATCTATGGTGGCTCACTCGAGCTTCCGAGGTCTCATATATCATATGCGATGCGGAGAGAGCGCTGTTTGTGCTTCGTCTGACAGAGATAATTATTTGAAGACTCCTTGTAATTAGCGGTAATCCGGTTATCAGCACCATTAAGTAAAGTGCTAAAGTGCTGTCACATCACCGCGTGTTAATTGCCTTCCTTCCTATGCAGGAAAGTCACACACATAACGGGACCGGATCTCGGTTTACAGCGCTCATGGACTCCGATCACGAGCGGATGCAGCGAGAAACGGAAAAACGTATCAAAGAGTGAATGTGGTAATGCTTCGATTTTTAGGAGAGAATCTATGGAAGATCTGCCTCTGGGGGGCGCTGTGACAGAGAGGACCTTTATGGACTCTCGGGGGATGATGGGCATTGCTTTGGCCCTTTTTCTACATTTGGGCCCTACAGAGTGAGGAGAAGGAGGAGGAGAGCACACACGGGGTCTGTAATCATTTTGAGGTCTGCGATACATTTACTTTGGGGTCCAGTCTGAATTTCTTTGGGTTTTTACTTTCTTTGGGTTCCATAGTGATTTTGAGGTCGGGGTCCATTTATTTTAGGGTCTGGTCTAAATATTTATTTCCGTGTCTGCTCTGGGATCTGTATTCATATTTGGATTCTGGAATTTGGGGGTCTGTGTTTATTCTGGGGTCCTACTTTGGGGTCTGGTCCATAGTCTGAACTTATTTGTGGTGGTCTGGAATCTGCGTTCTGGAGTTTGAGGTTTGTACTTATTTTGTGGTTTGTGGTCTTTTTCGCAGGATCTTATTTGGGAGCATAGGATATGTGTTCATTTTAGGGTCTCTTTGTATTCTGTGGCTCTAGTTTGGGGGGTCTGTACCCATTTAGGAGTTTGTAGTTATATGGAGGGTCTTTGGCGTATTCTGCCCACAAAAAGATGCTGTAAAACATTTTTTTAAAAGAATTAATCTCCTACCGTACCTTCTCTTTATTGTCATGACAACCAACAAGGCTAAAACAGTGTAAAATTAGATCTCTATGTTTGGTGGATCTCGTCCCCCCGCTCCGGAGCTGGGCGGCAGCAAATAATTCCCAGCACTGATGTCAGAGATGGGATGTTACCAAACCCGCAGGAATGAGAAATAATAATAAAAAAATAAAGCTGAGGCTAAAAACCAAGATTTATCCCCCACCAGACTACGATATGTTCAAACTCGTCAATTTATTGCGGAGAGGGTCCGACCGCTGAGGACCGCCAGCAACCTCAAGAAATGCTTTGCTAGAATGCAGCGGGGGTGACACATGTTCAGTGCCCATCCAGCAGCCACTGATCATGCACTGCAGTGGTCTACCATTTCCTTATGGTCCTGTTCATCCTGAGCTTCCTGATGGGCCAAAATGACCTTAAACTTTAGGGCTCTTTTGCACTTACTATAGTTACACTCCTGGGCCTTATAAATTCCTGCACCAGACCCCAAAATTGCCAGCTGCAATGTCCTCATCAAAACCCACAAAACTGTCCCCAGAAATATCAGAGAAATTAGCCCTCCAATTCCTGTGTCCCCATAAGTGCCCATATTTATGCACATAACTACAGACTAGAGCAGCTGCCATAGGAACACGATGAGCCACAGAATTCTATACAAATAATGTAAAGAAAACAAAGAATTCTTATGAATAAATAAATAGAACAACCAACAGAAAAGAAACTGCAGTAATATTAATACTAAAACAGGAATGGAATGAATAGTATAAAGGAATGAATAAACAGTTACAATGTTTTTTTTTTTATTAAATATGTAGTTATGAATATTAAAAATTATTCCTGACAGCTGCCACCACTAGGGGGAGCTCCTGCTTACATATTTCTAAAGCTAAAATTGAGTGCAATGGAAACTATTAATTTGTATGCTGTGAGCTCCACCTAGTGGTGGCTGTATAAATCTATGTAGTGAGCTCTACCTAGTGGTGGTTGTATAAATCAGTATGTAGTGAGCTCCCCCTAGTGGTGACTGTATAAATCTGGATATAGTGAGCTCCTCCTAGTGGTGACTGTATAAATCTTTATGTAGTGAGTGCCCCCTAGTGGTGGCTGTATAAATCTCTATGTAGTGAGCTCCACCTAGTGGTAGTTCTATAAATTAATGAAAGTAGCAAAAGCAGTATAGAATGAGCAGACTGCCACATTCTAATACGTATTACTGGCATGCAAAGTTAGAAATGGAAAATTGTTGTGTATCCGACACCGTCGTGTGGATCGGTGATTTTTTAAATATGCTTAAACAGCAGCTAGGAAAAGACTTGGTTGTCTTTCCTTATTAGACAAATGTCCTGAGTCCTCGTCACATCCCTGTGGGGGGTACACTAGAAGAGATCTTAGTAAGGGGACACTCGGGGCTAATTAAAGGAGAAGTCTCTATAAAGACGGAAGGAAATGAGGCTCTGGGGAGAAAGATTTATCCATCTGCCTACGGCCTGCTTGTCTTCAGGGCACTATCGCTCTGCATCTTGGGTGAAGGTAAAACACCAGATGATGGAATATAGGTCAACTTTATTTTCAGGAATGTGGAAATTATTCACTCTGCTGCAGCTCAGCATGGAACGAGTCTACACCAGGCGAGTGAACCCCAGAGAGGGAATGTGTTACCCTCATGTTGACAAATAACAGAAACAGCTTAAATTATGGAGACATTTTTTTCTTTCTACTTCTAAAATTTCTCAAAAAAGGCAGAAAATCTCATATATGTGTTTTATAAAATGCAAGTGTGGATCTCACTATCTATCTATCTATCTATATTATATCTATCTATCTTTGCAATGAAAATTATAAAAACTCACATTGTAAATTAGATTTAATAGAAAAATGTATAAACTTGTTGCTGAGCCTAGCTGCTGTCGTAGAGATACAGAGATACAGCAGGAGTTCGCATTGAAACAACAGCTACTCTACCTGAATGTGGCAGAAGTAGGAAGCTGTCACCATCTTCCATCAAATTCCTGATGAGGCAGGTGGTGAAAAACTTGGTAAAGGCTTCAGTAAAGTATGGTGGTGGCATTGTGATATCTACGGTATATCATGTTGGAGGCTCGGTGATGTCTACAGTGAGGCATGGTTGTGACGTTATGATGTTTACAGTAAAGCATGGTGGTGGCTCTGTGATCTCTACAGTGAAGCATGGTTTTGGCTTGGTGATGCCTACAGTGAAGCTTGGCAGTGGCTTGGTGATGTATACAGTGAAGCACGGTGGTTACTTGGCGCTGCTTACATTGAAAAATGGTGGTGGTTTGGTAATGCCTACAGTAAAGCATGGTGGTAGCTTGGTTATGTATACAGTGAAGAATGGTAGGGTCTTGGCAATGTCTAGAGTGAAGCATGGTGGTGACTTGATGCTGCTTACATTGAAACATGGTAGTGGTTCGGTAATGCCTACAGTGAATCATGGTGGTAGCTCGGTTATGTCTACAGCAAAGCATGGTGGTGGCTTAATGATCCCTACAGTGAAGCATGATAGATAATCAGCGATGTCTACAATGAAGCATTGTGGTGGCTCGGTGTTGCCTACAATGAAGCATAGTAGTTTGGTGATGTGTACAGTGAAGCATGGTGATGGATTGATCATGTCTAGAGAGAAGCATGGTGGTGGCTCGGTGATGCCTACATTGAAACATGGTGTAGGCTCTGTGATGCCTACAATGAAACATGGTGGTGGCTCGGTGATGCCTACATTGAAACATGTTGTAGGCTTTGTGATGCCTACAATGAAGCATGGTGGTAGATTGGTGAGCCAAGCATGATGGTGGCTCGGCGATGTCTACAATGAAGCAGGGTGGTGGCTCGGCGATGCCTACAGCGAAGCATGGTGTTGGTTTGGTCTTGTCTACAGTGAAGCATTGTGGCGGCTTGGTGACGTCTACAGTGAGCATGGTAGGGGCTCAGGAATGCCTACAGTGAAGCATGCTGGTGGCTCACTGATGTTCTGAGGCTACTTTGCACCCTGTGGTGCTAGCAACCTGCGGCATGTGGAGGTCAAGATGAATTCAATCAAATATCAGGAAATCATTGAAGAAAACATCATATCTTCTGAAGAGAGCTAAAACTCAAGTGTCATTGACCTTCCAACAGGACCAAGGGTCCCAGCATACCTCACAGTTTACCAAGCCTTGATTTCGCTAGTCTTGGGGAATTTTGGAGGGGCAACCGTATCTATCCTAGATGTGCCCACTATACTGTGCCCAGTCAGGATCCTCATTGCCAAGCAAGAGCTGAGAGCATCTACAAAGAGTAATTGTCACTCTGGAGGAGCCGCTATGTCCACACATTACACGCATATAATTTCCCATTTCTCCTGAACACTTGCTGCTGTTTTCCTTCATTAATTACCACGGATCGCTGGAGGTCACATCAGGTAGAAACCCCGAGATCAGTAAAGCAGCATTGTAAAAAAGACAGAGAGCCCCATTAACTAGTCTGGTGTATGTTAAGCACATTTTTTTGCAGACTCCCTCATCACGTCTGTGTTGTGACTCAACTGTCCAAACATATCCATGTCGGCCTGTCCCACAATATCCCCGCCACAGTGTATATGGTCCGTATATAATTCATATATCCTGCCTGTGTAAACACTTCTGCCTCCAGCAGCTCCTGTACCTGACATGTTTACAGGATGGAGCCCGAGTGATCTAGAAGGTTTATAGAAAAGCTCAGAGAGGAATTATCCTGGACGCATTCTTCTAATAGGACACATAACTTCCCTATAGTAACCGACAAAGCGATGCCAGATAAGAGCACTTAGTCTGGTCGCCTTGCATCTTGCTGATGGTTACATGTCTGGAAATTTTGCAAATCAGACTCAAAATCATAAAAACTCTACCTCCAGTGTGCTCCAGACCGCTTTACTTTCTGGGGCAGGAAGTAGCTGTCTGAAATATATTAGTGTTAGCCATATTACCTGCCAAGTGTGGCTTTTACTGTCACCTGGTCACCCTCTCTCAAAACTCCCACTATGTAAGAACCCTCATTATTTAGAATGTGGACCCCAATCTGTTATCTCTGCCGGGGTAAGAGCCTGCATCAGTAGGAAGTAGCTAACTTCTTCTCTCACCTAAGTTTCAATATACAGTAATCTAGCTGATGGCCTGACGAATGCAGATCAAGCTATGAGTGATCAAAGCAGATTTCGAGAATGTTTACCCCCTGCTGCTTTAGTTCCTAAAAATTCAGCATCATTTGCCCTTTGATCACCCCCTGCCATAACTGTCACATATGTCCAGATGGCCGATCCTCCGATAACCTCTTTGTATGGGATCCATCAGCACATGCAGCTCCTCTCGCCGCTCCATCCCTCAGCTCTCTGATATATTATCAGCTCCCTTGTTCATCCTGAGCCACCTGGTTCATGACTAGAATATCAGAACTGCAGCTGCTACAGAGAATATTTTTTTCTGCACTTACTTGCCAGAATGACCATGTCCATCCCCCAGAATATACTCATGATCCATCCGACCATAACAATCGCTGTGAGGATTTGGATGAGGGCTGCCGCTATGTTCAGCCAGAATACGCAGCATATGTGGCGGTCAGGGAGGTCGGTCCTGGCTCCGCACAACACAGTGAACGCTGAGACAAATGTCCCTGAAAGAGAAGAGAGAGAAGAGAAGATCACATTCAGAGAAGAACACAGCACCCCTTTATTTGCCATATTTTAAAGTTTTTATTGTCATCTCAGTTGCCATGAAATACTGCCATATACTTCCCACATAATACTGCCATATATTTCCCACATGAAACTGCCATATATTTCGCACATAATTGTCATGACACAGCTGTCGGGTGACCCAGGACCAGGGGCTCCTTCCCTGTCCCTAACACTAGGGGGCGCCCTTGCTAGCCCTGCTCCCCGAGATACTTCTGAAGGTGAAGATACCGGGGCCTCCACCCTTGCCTTACCTCCTAAATTAGCCCTCCGTTTGTTCTCTTTCCCCACCCAGGGAAAATAAGGCGCTACTGTACACCAACACGACAAACAGGGCAACACAGACAAGGGTTAACAGAAAACTCCAGACATACAAAACAATCACTCACATATAACAGAAGAATGCACCGGGGGGTGGAGGTAGGGGAATAAACCAAAACAGAGAAAGATAAGGAATTATCACGCATACAAACCAAGCAACAGTCACAGATAACTCCTGCAACTCTTCTTCTCATATGGACACCTCTCCCTCCTGAAGCCATGCAGCAAATGCTAACTCTGACAAGGATTAGTAACAGAGCCCAGATTATAAAGGGAATAAGGAGTGACTACCCGAGCACAGGGATTTCCAACATGGCCGATTAACCCCTGTTCTGCCAGAAGAAATAAACACATTTAAAATTATGGAGAAGTGCTTCTTCTCAGCGCTGAAGTAGGAGCAATCAGACGCTGCGGTCTTCTGGATCCACATTGTCGCGGTAACCCCGTGACAATAATACTGTCATATATTTCCCAAATAATACTGCCATATATTTCCCACATAATACTGCCATATATTTCCCAAATAATACTGCCATATATTTCACAGATAATAATGCCATATATCTCCTACATTATACTTGCATATATCTCCCACATAATACTGCTATATACTTCCCACATTATACTGCCATATATTTCACAGATAATACTGCCATATATGTCCCACATAATACTGCCATATATTTCCCACATGATAATGCCACATAATAGTTCTATATAATTTTCACATAATACTGCCCTATAGTTTTCACATAATATGGCCATATAGTTCCTATAGGATATTTCCATATGGCGTGAATATAATATTGCCATATAGTCTCTATATAAAACTGCCATATAGTTGACACGGCTATATTGTGTCCACATAAACAGCAATTTAGTCTTAAAATAATACAGTCATGGTCGAAAATGTTAGTACCCATAAATTTTTTCCAGAAAATGAAGTACCGTAGTTCTCTCATAATATTATTACAATTACACGTTTTGTTATACACACATTTATTTCCTTTGTGTTTTTGGAACAGCACAAAAAAACAGACAAATAAAGGCAAATTGGACAGAATTCCACACTACACCCCAAAAATGGGCCAGGCAAAATTCTTGGCACCCCCCGCTTAATATTTGGTTGCACGCTTTGGAATAAATAACTGCAATCAATCACTTCCTATAGCCATCAACAAGCTTCTTACACCTCTCAGCAGGAATTTTGGAACACTCTTCTTACAAACTGCTCCAGGTCTCATATGTGAAGGCGCCTTCTTTCAACAGCAATTGTAAGATCTCTCCACAGATGAGCAATAGGATTTAGATCCAGACTCATTGCTGCCACTTCAATACTCTCCAGCGCTTTGTTTCCATCCATTTCTGGGGGCTTTTTTAAGTATGTTTGGGGTCATTGTCCTGTTGGAAGACCCATGACCTAGGACGCAAACCCAGCTTTTTGACCCTGGTCACTACATTGTGACCCGAAATCCTTTGGTAATCTTCAGATTTCATGAAGCCTTGCACACAGTCAAAGCCCACAGTGCCAGAGTCAGCAAAACAACCCAAAAACATCTCTGAACCTCCACCATATTTGACTTTAGGTACTGTGTTCTTTTCTTTTGTAGGCATCATTCTGTTTCTGGTAAACAGTATAATGATGTGCTTTACCAAAAAGCTCTATATTGGTCTCATCTGGCCACAAGACATTTTCCCAGAAGGATTTTGGCTTACTGACGTACATTTTTGGAAAACTGCAGCCTAGCTTTTTTATGCCTGTGTCAGCAGTGGGGTCCTCCTGGGTCTCCTGCCATAGCGTTCCATTTCATTCAAATATCGCCGGATAGTTTGCGCTGACACTGATGCACCCTGAGCCTGCAGGACAGTTTGAATTTCTTTGGAGCTTGATTGGGGCTGTCTATTCACCATCCGGACTATCCTGCTTTGCAACCTTTCAGCAATTTTTCTATGCCGTCTTCGTACAAGGAGATTAGCTACAGTGCCATGGGTTGTAAACTTCTTGAACCGTGGACAAAGGAACATCAAGATTTCTGGAGATGGACGTGTAACCTTGAGATTGTTGATATTGTTCAACAATTTTGGTTTTCAAGCCCTCAGACAGTTCTCTTCTCTGTTCTCCATGCTTACTGTGGCCCACACTAAGATGAAAAGATCAACTTCTATCCTTTTTATTTGGTTTCAGGTGTGATTTTCATATTACCCACACCTGTTACTTGCCACAGGAGAGTTTGAACGAGCATCACGAGTTTGAGTGAGCTTGAAAGAGCACCCACAATTTTGGAAAGGTGTCAACTATTTTGTACGGCCAATTTTTGGGCTTTTATGTGAAATTTGGTTGCAACGCAGGTTAGTGACTGCTGCACTAGGGTCGTGTGAATTTACTTGCTCATCTCTAGTGCTCATGTAATACCGCCATATGGTTTCTATATAAACTGCCATATAGTTCCCATGTAGTATTGCCAAAAATCTCTTCTCATGACTAGTGGCCCTGCAGGATCAGAATGGCAATTACAGAACATTTTTTTAACCTGCAGCTACAAAGGAAAGAAACCGACCAGTGACCACTACTAAGACTTTTCAATCAGCTCCTCATATCTCAGCTTCCTGCAGCACCAAATGCAGAGTCTGCAGCAGGTCCCACTCCTGCCATGAGCCATATGTAAAACTGGTTTCTTATTATGTGGTAGAGACCTCTCAGGCGCCAGAGCCCAGGTGTGACCCCCAATAAGTGTCGCTGTACCTTACTGTAAATGTAGAAGGGCGGACATGTCCTCGTTTAGTTACAGAAATCATGGCACATCTCTGGGTACCACACCTTATTTATTCCAAGCAGCTGGTAAGTGGTAACGTCTCAGCTCATGGATCCAACTAACAACGTTTCCAATTTACATGACTTAAATGGGCTCATCAATGACAATGTAACCAATACAAAAGTAGAATCCATGGCTAGAAGAGAGGTAAATGTGGCTTGCACTATAGGGGCGATCTTGGGTAGCACAATAGGGTGCATTTATGGCTGGAAAAGAGGTCTCTTTCTCTAGAACTATAGGGGCATCTGCAACTGGAACCACATGGGGCAAATGTGGCAGCAACGCTAGGGGATGTTGAGAAGCACTGTAGGGGGTACTTATGGCTGGAAAAGAGGGATCTTTAGATAGTATGATAGGTGCATCTATTGCAAAATCTATAGGGGCATCTTTGTCTGGAACTTCAGGGGCATCTATGTCTGGAAAAGAGTTATCTGTGGCTGGAACTATAGAGGCATCTGTGGCTGGAAAAGAGGTATTTGTGGATAGCACTATAGGGAAATTTATAACTGAAACTTAGGGGCATCTGTGGCTAGAATTTTAAGGGCATCTGTGGCTGGTACTATAGGGTCATCTGTGGCTAGTACTAGAGGGTTATCTGCGGCTAGAACTATAGGGTCATCAGCTGCTAGTACTATAGGGGCATCTGCGGCTAGTACTATAGGGGCATCTGCGGCTGCAACTATAGGGGTGTCTTCAGCTGGAACTATAGAAGTGCCTTTGGCTGGAACTATAGGTGCTTATGCAGTTGGAACTACTGGAACTATAGGGGTTTATGCAGTTGGAACTACAGGGGCATCTATGGCTTAAATTATAGGGGCATCTGTGGATAGTACTGTATGGGCATCTGCAGCTGGAACCATAGGGACATCTATGGTAAGTAAAATAGGAGCATCTTTGGTTAGCACTATAGGCATATTTATGGCAGCAAAAGAGGCATCTGTGGTGGGAACTTTAGGGGCATCGGTGGCTGGAAAAGACGTATCTATGGCTAGTGCTATAGGTGCATCTGTGGCTGCAAAAGTTGTATCTATGGCTATGGTACTATAGGGGCATCTGTGGCATTGCTACATTTCATTCTCGCTGCTTGTAGAACGCTGAATAATTAAATTAGTCACAACTTTATTTGCATCAGTAATCCGCTACAACAAATTAATTACTGCAAATGATTTGGCAGAGAAATAGCAGAAATGATGGAAAAAGCGACGCAACGAGCTGTAAATCACATAGAAAATTCTGTGCCAGGGGAGAGGGTAACACACCGGACTGATGATTCCTACAGTAATACCGGAGAAAACTCATTCCAGAGGTGAGATACTCGGCCATTAAAGGGGAACTCCACCTATGTCTCATCTCACAGAGGGGTGAGCATGTAACGCCGGGTCATTAGCTGATCACGCAGCACTTGGGGGTGCCCTGACCCCCTTTATTGTGGCTTTCCAGCTGTTGCAAATCTACAACTCCCAACACATCATGCATGCTAGGAGTTGCAGTTTTGCATCATCTGTAAAGCCACAGGCTGCAGACTATGGTCCTAAGCAAAAGAGAGAAGACTGGTGAATGAGGCAGCCGCCGAGTCCAGGTCTTTTTACCTTTAAGCCTGTGCTCTCCGTTCCTTTATTTTTAGATTGTGGGTAGAGGTTCCCTTTAATACCCGCCGGGATCGGAGATTGTAAATCTCCCTCTGCTGAGGCCTCTTTGTGCCCGGATCTTTCTATAAATATTTATCTGTATCTGTGCTGCTCTGCTTAACTGTACCGAATCCTGACAAGCCTCACACATCATCGGGGGGCTACCAGACCCCTGCCCAGAAACATACCCAGATGAGACACTGCCCAGAATCCAATCCATATCCTCAGTGCAAAAATACAGAGCGCACATAGGGGGGTCACGTCCATGGGATCCAATCTGCTTGTTCTCCCCGTGTTTGCGTGGGTTTCCACCGGGTTCTCCGGTTTCCTCCCACACTCCAAAGACATACTGATAGGGAATCTAGATTGTGAGCCCCATCAGGGACAGCGATGATAATGTGTGCAAAACTGTAAAGCGCTGCGGAATATGTTAGCGCTATATAAAAATAAAGATTATTATATTGGTGACCAGTATAAGATGGGCCATGGCGCAATTTGTGCAAAATCTTTAATGCATTCACTTCAACTCCTCCATATTTATCAGATGTTGATTTCAGAGTAATGATAAATGTGGGGTAAATTACGCTGATGCTGCTTTTTTTCTTCGTAAATTCTTTATTTGCGAATGTTGAACTGAATGGCTACATAATGTACCCAACAAAGAGAAAAAGAAAAAACAATGTACATTTGAGTATAACAACATTCACTTTATATATGGGGTACGAACTTAGGAAAACTGGGGGAGGAAGGGGGGAGAGACGCAGCTTTTTAAGCCTGTTTAGTGGATAATAAGGGGAGACCAAAAACAAAAGTTTAACCATGTCCCAATTTTCTCTGCAGTTTTCAAGTTTTGGTGTAGGTATAACCAAAGATGTCGTATGGAATGGCACAAAACGGTGATACATATGGAGTCGGCGTCTACAAAAAGAAATTGTACAAAATTTCAATTTTAATGTCCCCAAATGTCTCTGCTATACTTTTCTATAAATGAA
>VIAB01014042.1:21430-37927 GCA_009801035.1 Oophaga pumilio
TGCGATCACATCAGAGGAGAGAGAAATTAAATGCAGAATTGCTGTTTTTTTTTCTTTGCGATCGCCGTTATATGGTTAATAACGGCGATCGTAAAAGCGGGGGACCCAAATTATGTTCTCTGGGATCTTAGCCCGGAGAAAATCCAACTCGGCAGGCGCACTGCGCATGCGCCCGCCATTTTCTTTTACAGGAAGAAGATGCTGGGAGGCTGAGAGCTGCGGGGAGACAGTGGGCACACTGGGAGGTATGGGGGACAGATCGGGAGTCCCAGGGAACCTATTTTTCTCCCCTCTCATGTGCGATCACATCAGAGGAGAGAGAAATTTAATGGAGAATCGTGTCTTTTTTTTGCGATCGTCGTTATACGGTTAATAACTGCGATTGCAAAAGCGGGGTCGGTAAAAACCAACCTGAATCATGTTCTCTGTTCTCATGTTAAAAGGAGTATCGGCGGTCGTTAAGGGGTTAACTGCCAGTGTCAATTGTTTATACCAGCATTTAAAGGGTTTACAGCAGTAACTGAACCTTAACTTAGGTACAGCTGATATCTGCTGGGTGATGTTGCAGGCCCAGCTCCTGAGCCTGCTCAATACACTTGTAACTGACATGCACCTCAGTATTAAGAAACATGTCAGGAAAGGGTTAAATAAAACTGGATAGCTCCATTTTACCCAGGTATTTTTTACTCTGAAACACTGCAGCCTTTCAAAAATAGCATATATTTAAAAACCGACCAGGGAACATGCCCCTGAGTATCTAATAAAAGAGTTCGGTCCTCTGCAACTTCTCCATGCTTCACTCCTTTTGAGTGATAAGTCGCGCTTTATATGCAAATGTAAGGCGAGAGAGAAGCTGCCACAGATCAACCTCTTGCACTAGTTACCAGTGGGGGGTAGATCTTAAAACTTCTTTAAAATGGCTGCAGCCTTTTAGAGTAAAGCATGAGAGGCTGAAATAATTCAGCCAGTGTCTGATACATGATTAAGCAAATAGAAGAAAAGGAGTTTTATACCTGAAATAAATACTTTATTAAAATTGTACATAACAAGCAAAGTGATTAAATATACATAGGATGAAAAATAGGTATATTGATATGAATGTACAAATCAAATAGAATAAAAATAATGGACACAATGGTCAATATTAGTGATGAGCGAGTATGGTCGTTGCTCGGGTTTTCCCGAGCATGCTCGGGTGGTCTCCGAGTATTTGGAAGTGCTCAGAGATTTAGTTTTTGTTGTTGCAGCTGCATGATTTGCTGCTACTAGACAGCCTGAATACATGTGGGGAGTGCCTGTTTGTTAGGGAATCCCCAAATGTATTCAGGCTTTCTAGCAGTCGCAAATCATGCAGCTGCGGCGACATAAACTAAATCTCTGAGCACTTCCAAATACTCGGAGACCACCCGAGCAACGAGCATACTCACTCATCACTAGTTAGTATACAATATAATACTAAGATATAGGGAGGTTGGGTCAATGACAATAGCATCAAAATCAAAATACACAGAGTGCTGTATACAAAATGATAATAATACAGTGCAAATAAATAATGGGCGTATATAGGGTTCAGTACACTAGGATAAATTCGGAAAGAAAAAATGAAATGAGTTTCATGAGTTTTATTTTTTTTTTAATTTTGTGGAAGCATGGTTGAAAAGCAACATCTGACTTACATTTGTTCATTTTCATAGATTTTTGATTTCTTATCACTTTTGTCAGATTCAAGTTATTTCTGTGACCATTGTGGGTTTTTCTGTCATTAAACGAGGGATATCAACAATTTTGGTCATGTGTGTATAGAGGTTACACATAGATATTAAAAACAGGCTCTATAACAACTCTGTAAAAACTTCATCAGTTAATTCTTTGTTGGTGGCTACATCTGCGCATAATGTTCAAAATGAAGAGTAAATATTTTATTATTGTAACATCATAACATCATGATCAAAATAATTACAAAACGTATATGGACAAAAGGATTACAGGATGAAGGACTCGAACAATGAAGGGACTGAGGCAAATACAGATTGTATATGGACCAGGAGGTCACATTCCCAAAGATACTATGACATAGTACATGTAATGGTAATCCCACGTGAGTGTATGTAAGGCAGCATATAAACTACTATATCAGAATTCAGTGTAAGGGAAAAGTGCCACTAGTTTATCATCGCATTTTAGAGGGACACATTAAATCTATTGATAAAGTGGCATAGTGCAATAGGAAAGGTAATTACCCATGTGAGTCCCTGTGAGTGGTCAGATCATGGAGCCCCAACGTGCGTTTCACGTGGGCTTCCTCAAGGGCCGTGACAGTGTGTGTGCATTCACCATTTTATATATATACCCCTCAGCTGTTCCTTGATTTGGACATCATAAGTGGTGAATGCGCACATGATGCGACTGGCGAAATTTGCATCGCTCGTCAGCCTCCAGTGCGACGCACGGGGTAAATAAGCCGCCTCTATGGCTACTGTGACTGGCACGCATTACACTGTGGATGCTGGAAGCGATGATCCGAGCCGTATAAATTATGGGCATGCGCACATGACCAAAAGGATTCACTGGAGCAGGACAATGTAAGCAAGCATAGAATATCTATGTTGTGCGGAGAATTAACCCACCAATGTATACATATGCCAAATAGCAGCCGAAATCCCTAAGTAACTAGTGCATATAAAGTGACACAGTGCATCAATTATTGACTATAATTGCCATATAGGAGAAAACATAATAAATATAGACAGATTTTCATCCATAATACAGCAAAGTGACAAAGTGCAGCAAATATAAGTAATAATTATAACAATACTCTACATGCAAAAAAAAGTTATATTACGTACATTTTCTTGTAAATCAAAAAACACTTATTGCACATTACACAATATATTCAAAAGGATACAAATACATATTTAAAGGTGTACAGGTGAGTATCAAGGGAGGTCCTCCGCTAAACAGCCAATAGAATGAAGTTTCAGCATGATATTATAGTATTTCACAGAATTATCCTTTTTGCTTGGTATATCTTTACATGCCTTATTCTTGTTGCATCATTATTCACAGGAATGTTCATCTATTACCGTATACTATAATACATGACTAGAATAATAGCTCGCTCACATTGCTTATACGAAGTCCATATCAGTGCAGTATATTGATCCATTATTGGCAGCCAGGCCTTTAAGTCAAGGTTCCAGCATCAGGATACTTAATGAAGATAAATCATAAATACATAACTACAAGAAGGGACAGCCACAGATGCACACAGCCGATACTTCACAACAATTGGTTCGCAAACTCATACTTGATTAGAGATGATGATAGACTTGAAGTGGTAAATTTCTTTCTGGCGACTAGCAACTGAGACAGCTGTTTGTGTGAGCTGGTTCACTGTTCCAGTCTATTTTGACACGTTTTCATTGCTTAAAAAGATAATTTTTATTTACAGAAGTACGGCACTGCGATGGGGGTGGCCTGTCCACTGTCTTACACAAATCTCTTCCTGGGATACAGACAGAGGAACATCTTTGACGGCGGGGATGTACAGGTGGCTGACCATATCCAGTGCTTGCTCAGATATATTGATGACCTTCTTATTTTTTGACAAAGGACCACACATCAACTGGAGCAATTCATAAACCAGCTCTATACCATCTCTTTAAAAACATCATCAGTCAATTCTTTGTTGGAGGCTACATCTGCGCATAATGTTTCTACCATAAAGGCTTTCCCGATTGGACAATTCCTCAGAATGAAGCAAATCTGTTCATAGGATGTCATGTTCGAAAGGTTGGCTAAAGATTTAAAATCTAGATTTGAGGAATGAGGCTATAAGCAAAGTGATATAATAGAGCTAAAATGACCACATGGAATCAGCTATTGTATCCCACAAGAAAACAAGTGAATCATGATGAAAAAAAGAGATTTATCTCTCCTTTTAATAATGAATGGCACATGTTGAAATCAGATGTGAGCAAACATTGGCCAATACTACTTGACGAACCTTCTTTAGCAGCAGATTTATCGGATATCCCAGACATCAAGACGATGTAATAACTTGAAGGATATGCTTGACAAGAGTTACAATATAGCCCGCCTGTTGAATCCCATTGGATCTAAAAGTCTCACTAATGGTTGCTTTCCTTGTAGCCACTGTCTCTCCTGCACTAATGTTTCTCACATCTCCAGCTTTGACTCTGTAGATGGCACACGCCATTTATAAAATTAAACATCATAATTCTTGCAGTAGCAGCAATATTATCTATTATACTACTTGCAGCTGCCCCAAAATTAATGTGGGATGCACTTCTAGAGAACTGAGTCAAGGTAAGGGAGAATGTGTGAGACATTAGTGCGAACAGGATGGTGGAAGATATTACGCAACTTAAGACCATATCATGTAATTTTAAGACACACCATGAGTTCAGTCTGGGATCTTTTATGGTATGTGGAATTTATTTAATCCATAAGGGCATTATAGGTGGAAATATTAAAAATATGTTGGCTCAGTGTAAGACAAAGTGGATTGTGACACTGGGAACTATGACTCCACAAGGATTTCAGGAAATGCATAGTTTTACGTATTTCTTGTAATCAGACTTCCCGTTTTGTTGTTCAAAGTTCTTGTTTTGTAACCTGCATATTTTTTATTTTGTTTAATATTTTAATTATGTTTCCTTTTCCTCATGGTTCTATAATTTCAGTAATGGTGCCAGTTACTAGTTAAGACACACGTTGTTTGCCACGGCTTTTTTCCATGACCCATTCGCTTTTCTGTATTATTGGATGAATCTTGGTAATTAGGTGTTTGTACACATTTAATAGTCACTTCTATTTATTTATTGTATACTTACCTTGTTTAATTGTGATAATATAATGTAAATACTGTAAACCTTTGTGATGTCACAATTTGCACGTTATAGGCACTTAACACTTTATGTGTATCACTTGAATAATGTGATTGGCTGTGTACATGCGTGCCGTGCTGCCTTGTGCGCCCGCTCGCCCTCCAGTGTCATGGTGTCACTACATCCGCAGCAACAATCACTGTACTCTTCCTTGGTTACTGAGCATGTGCGGTCTGCCTTAACTTCAATGGGTTGGGTGACTGTCGTGGGCCGTGGAGTGTGCATGCACCACCATTAACTGATCCTCCGCAGTTCTCCGTTCACATGAATGCATACTAGTGCATTAAAGCACCAAGGGAGATACTTTAATTACATCACACCCCCTTGATTAAGCTACAATTATGAAGGCGAAACATATGTTGGGGTAGCACATCTGTGCAGCAGTTCAGCAGCAACAGGCAGTGCATGTTTATGATGGGCAAGAGCGTTTTTATGTATGCGAAACCTGTGCAACAGTTTGGTAGCAACAAGTGAGCCGCCCGCCAGGGCCGTGGGGTACTCGGCATCGAGCCCGTCGACTTCTATGGGGGATGTCAGGCAGCCACGGCTCGGTCCGTGGCCCTGGGCGCTCACCAAAAAGGGGAGATATTTACAGGGGATTAGTGTTCGTATGATGATTCGTGACGCCACCTGTAGTACCTGGTCAGGGTGACCAGCGCTGCTGTGCAGGTCCTCTGGGAGGGATGGTGTTGTGCAGTTTGATGTAAAGTCTCCTACAGCTGAGACTGTGTCCTACCATGGCAGGTTGAGGTAAGATAAAACAATGGTGCAGGAGGATGTAGCAGAGGGGAGTGTGCGTCGCTGAAATAATCAGGGAAACAGTTCTGTTGCAGTTTCAAGGTTTTACTCACAGTCTGTTGGTACCATACAGATGCCAGACGGGCACTGTGTCCTCCAAGGGAGTGGTCCAGCAACCCTCAGGTAAGTTAATCGCACTTCCAAAGACTCCCCTTTCAGTATGTTCCTTTCCGGCTTCTTCTCTAGGTGCTACTCTCCTAACTTCCATGCACCCCGCCTTCACAGAGCCCTCAGTCGAGGGAGTATTGGGCCCTTTCAGTTACCAGACCAGACCGTTTGTTACCAGACCTACCCAGTACGAAGGCTCTGGACGTACTTGACCCCTAAGCTTCCTCCCGGTGAGATTATGGTGGCTAGTGGCCCAGTGAAGTGACCACTGTTGTCGGTGTTACTAGTGGAGCTGAACTTTCCCACTAGTCTAGGGACCGGTCCCGGATGTTCGCCTGGTCCTCCCTTCTTCAGGATGGGGCACAGCTCCAACTGCTGTCTCGCCCTGGAACCTTTCGCTCTCACAGCAAGGCTCCCTGAGGTGGTCTCAGAGGAGCAGCAGGACAGTCCAATACCCACACACTGACTGCATGTCTCAAAACTGAAACTCTAATCTAACACACAGCCTAAGTGCTGCCTAAGCTCCACCCAACAGCTAGCTACACCCTGTTCTAACCAGCCTGAGTCAGACCATCCTCCCGAAGGGTCCGCCTGTGCTCAGCCAGCATAGTGTATGTTGGATGCAGGTGGTGGGAGTCAATGGGGTGCTTCCTCCTTACCTGAGAGTCAGGTGTCACACCGCTGGGTGCGATGAAGAATCTCTGTGGCGACTGGACCCTCAGAGCGCCACACAAGCGGTGCATATTTATGATGAGCAAGAACATTATTGCCCTATAGCTGAGACAAATACGAATTAATATATAGGTGCGGATACACATGTTGTATTCTCACCATTGTGTCTATTATTTGTGCAATAAATATATGTTCTGTGTAGTTTCTAAAACACTCTTTGCGTAGTCGTCCTATGTACGTTTCATGACTTTTCTTGTTACATACAATTTTAATAAAGTATTTATTTTAGCTATAAAAACTCCCTTTCTTCTATATGGTTAAAGCATTTGTGAAGTTAGCTTTTTGTGTACTTACAATTGCTCATTTTGTCTTTCTACCAATCTAATTCTTCTGTTTGCTCTATGTAGAATCATGAGATATCTTTTCACTGCATGAGTCATCCCTCTTGTCAATTCCTGACCTAGCTGTTCACTCTTCCAACCTGCCAAGGACTTTGCTGTGATTTGGAATTATAGTTCTACTGATGACTCATGCAGGTAAAATTGACCAACTGTTTCTAAATAGAGCTTAGAAGTATTTAGCTAGCCTTTTTTAATCATGAAAAAGGGAAGAGTTACGGTAACTGTGTAGAAGGACAAAATAAGCAATTATAAGTACATAATGCTATATAATATGATGACTGCAATATATTATGAGGATAAAAATTTAGATTGGAGTGCTTCTTTAAGAAAGAAATGACATGATACTTTCATGTATATTCATAGTCTGTTTACTGATGGAAATCTGTGATAAGACAAACATCACTGGGTCCATTAGTCACTATGTAGCAATGCATTTAAAAAGTCTCATTCACAGTCTTAGCATTTCTTTGTGAGGGAGATTTGATGTCACCAGATGCCACATGTAATACGCTGGAGCAATTCAAGAGTTGTGTAGAATTAAACCCATTGTCTTAGATTATTCAAGAAAACTTGTCATGTGTATTATTCTCTTATCTCGCCATCAGAAGGGCCCTTTGAAGTCTGACAGGCGGCAGTATTTCTAATGTAAAAGCAATTTGAAATTGTAGATGAACTAAGCATTAAATACAGGCTGTTCAGTCAGTGGGGCAAGGGATTTGTTTGAGCCTTTGATATTTTTATTTTTTAAGCTAAACTGGCCGGTCCTTATATTTATAACTATATAAATATTTCATTCATTTCAATATTTTATACCAATATTTAACTCCTTTAACTCCCAAGGCTGTTGGCACGTTAACGACCAGGCTAATTTTTACAATTCTGACCACTATCACTTTTTGAACTCTAGAACGCTTCAACAGATCCCACTGATTCTGAGATTTTTTTTGTGATATTTCGCATTTCATGATAGTGGTAAAATTTCTTCTATATGACTTGCGTTTACTTGTAAAAAAAAAGGAAATTTGGTGAAAATTTTGAAAATTTTGCAATTTTCAAACTTTTAATTTTCATGCCCTTAAATCAGAGAGTTCTTTCGCACAAAATAGTTAATAAATAACATTTCACACATGTCTACGCTACATCAGCACAATTTTTGAAACATATTTTTTTTTGTTAGGAAGTTATAAGGTTGACCAGCGATTTCTCATTTTTGAAACAAAATTTACAAAACCATTTTTTTAGGACCACCTGACATTTGATGTGACTTTGAGGGGTCTATATTACAGAAAATGTCCAAAAGTGACATCATTCTAAAAACTGCATCCTTCAAGTTGCTCAAAACTTCATTCAAGAAGTTTATTAACTCTTCAGGTGTTTCACAGGAATTTTTGGAACGTGGAAGGAAAAAATGAATATTTAACTTTTTGTCACAAAAATTTTACTTTCGACCCAAATTTATTTTTATTTTCACAATGGTAACAGGAAAAAATGGGACATCAACCTTTGTTATAGCTCTGTTCATAAGAGAAGTCATGGCGATGTACCGGATAAGACATATGGTATACTTTCCTTGGGTTTGCCATTACGGCAATTTACATTGATCAGATTAACAGTGTGATAAAATGGATTTTTGGAGACTAATTTTCTTGATTGGCTAATTTTTGGTGTGCTTGATAAACAATGGAACCAGAAAATTTAAACTCCTATTTGTACCCAGTAGTGCACAACAAGAAGGGAGAGGTTCTTCTAATGTTTACATAATGTAACTTCAGCCACCTCATGCATCCATTCAGGTATGGATTAGTGATGAGCGAGCAATAAAATGCTCGGGTGCTCGTTGCTCGGGTCGAGCAAATTGGAAAACTTGGGTACTCGGCCTGAGCAACAAGCCCAATGTAAGTCTATGGGAAACCCGAGCATTTTTGCCGTGACCCCCCTGGGGGTCTTTTTAGGTCTAAAAACATCAGAAATCGATAGGAACAGTGGTCAATTGACATGGTAACATCATGTGGAATGCTCCTGGAAGCATTTCTGACTCCTAGATCACTGCTGTGAACAATGTTGTCAGAGTGTTATGACACTTAAAACATACAAAAACAAAACCAAAATGGATTTTCCTGGGAAATATGTTAAGGAACATCCTTTCCAGGGTAATGATTTGTATGTAATGCAAAATAAATAACCCAAAGCAAAAATGTACCTCCACCACTTGGGCTATGTTCACACGTAGCGTTTTTGATGTGTTTGTCAATTTTAGCATTGCTTTCAACCAATACAAATGCATTCACTGGGAAATGTCATTTTAACATTTAACAACCTTAGCTGGCCATGTGATGTGAGACACATCATCTGACGCATCCTGTTTCATTTATGAAGGAGGGACTCTGAAAGTCACAAAGCCTATTTTTATATGGTCATCAGGCAGCCTTTACTACTCTTAAAGGGTCAACAGTTGGCCCTCACTATTCATAGAGAGACATCAGCAGGCTATGCTTTGTTGTTCCCATTATTAAACAGTGTGTGTCTCATACTGTTATTGGGTATGTAGTGAGTGGCAGGGCTGCCCAAAATGTGGACGCACCCCAATAACCCATTGAACAGACATCCTGTGGCCACATGAAACCAAAGTTCTCATTATTATTCATTTGGTACTCCCATAATGTTTGCTCATGAAGTGAATGCAAGGCCTGCCCTGCCCCAAAGTAACACACCCCCCCAATAACCCTTTGAACCAATGTACTGGATGGTCACATGAAACCAAAGTTCCCATTCTTAATTATTTGGTACTGCCATATTGTTTGCCTATGCATTGAATGCAAGGCCTGCCGTGCCCTAAAATTACACACACCCCTATAACCCTTTGAACCGTCGTACTGGATTGCCACATGAAACCAAATTCCATTCTTATTTTTTTGGTACTGCGATACTGTTAGCCTATGCATTGAATGCAACGCCTGCCCTGCCCCAAAGTTACACGCACTCTAATAACCCTTTGAACCAACTTACTGGTTGGCCACATGAAAACAAAGTTCCCATTATCATTAATTTGCTACTCCCATAATGTTTGCCCATGAAGTGAATGCAAGCCTGCTCCAAATTTGGATTCACCACAATAACCCATTTAAGAGACGTCCTGGATGGCCACATGAAACCAAAGTTCCCATTATTATTCATTTGGTACTGCCATACTGTTTGCCTATGCATTGAATGCAGTGCCTGCCCTGCACCAAAGTTACACGCACCCCAATAACCCTTTGAGCCAACTTACTGGATGGCCACGAGAAACCAAAGTTCCCATTATTATTTATTTGGTTCTGCCATACTGTTAGCCTATGAATTGAATACAAGGCCTGCTCTGCCCAAAAGTTACACGCACCCCAGCGTGAATACCCCAAAAAACTAGTAAAAAAAGCATACTGAAAGGTAAAGGGAATCTCACAAAGTAGTTTACTACATGGGACAGACAATAAAAAATCTACAGATGAATATTATACCACAAATTACATCACAACCTTCTCTTCCAAAATGGCACTATAAGGAACATAATACACTAACATAACACGAACATAATAACACTAGAAGGTTTTACTAAATGACCCAGTTTGTCGGAAAGTATTACCAACTAGACCAGTGGTTACCTTTAGGAGGGCGCCATTCTTAAAAAACATTTTAGCCCCCGGTAGAATTAGAGACGTGGGAGACAAAAAAGCCCCGAATGCAGGAAAAAGCACCTTACAGAAGCACATAAGAGGTTCTTTTAAATGTAAAAACAAAAAATGCTTGTGTTGCTTTTGGATCAGTGATAATAATGTAAATACTTTTTGCTCAAATAATGATAATGATAGATTATATGACATTAATGATCAGCTAGCATATCAATCCAGTTTTGTGATTTATCTTATTGATTGTTGCTGTGGGAAACAATATGTGGGACGCACTACACAGCCTCTACATTTAAGGATGAACTCACATAGACATAATATTTCTAAAGGATATTTGAAACATGGCTTATCTTGACATTGTATTGCAAAACATGGGAATAAAGCCTCACTACGAGTTACACCTATAGATCATATACCAGCGGATACCCCAAGTAGAATACAGTGTCTTAGTAAGAGAGAAGTGTATTGGATAAATAAACCATATATAAACCATATATACCATTCATCCAAAGGGCCTTAATGAGTTGGTAAATCTCTTTTGTTAAGCCATCTTTTATGATTGTCTTGTCCCTAGTGGCCCGATGGATTTCTTCTTCTGGGGGAGCAATCTCACGTGGGGGTCTGGTTTTGGATGTTGCAGCTGTCTGGTCTGATGGTCTCACTGCCTCCATTGGAGATTGAGTGGTGGATTATATCACTCTCGGAGCATGTAAGTTGAATGATGTCGGACACCTAGTGGGAATTTTACAGATTGAATCAATCAGTTAATTCCAAATGACACAGCCATTTGTTACAAATGGAGAGGTAGCACAATGGTAATGGGAAGACTTCAGTATTACAGCTTGCTTAAAACCTGTTGGTTTGAGTCCAGTTAGTCTATTTTTATAAAATTTTAATACATAGTGATTATAGGATTTACACACTTTTTTAAATCAAAGACTGATTGTTTAGATGTTTAATGTGTTTTACCAGAGGTTATATTTTGATAAAAAAAAGTTATTGTGACAGGTGTATGATATTTTGACATTGGAGGGGGCGTTTCCACAGGAAGTGATGTCTTTTTGTTTGTAACTGTTATGTCATAAAGGTCTTGTATAAAACCACAGCCATTCCTAACAATTGGGGAGATAGCATGATGGCAAAGGGAAGTCTTAAGTGATCTGGCTTGCTTAACACTTGTGGGTTTGATTCCAGATTACTTTATTTTTATAAAATTTGAATATGTAGTGATTATAGGTTTCATATACTTTTTCAAATTAAAGATTGATTGTTTTAGATGTTTTATCAGAGGCCTTTTTTTTTATATAAAGTCCTTGTGACTGGCGTATTGACATTTTGACATTGGAGGGGGCGTTTTTTACAGGAAGTGATGTCTGTTTGTTTGTAATTGTGATGTCATGAAGGGCTTGTATAAAACCATTGCTGTAAACAGATACTGTAATTCTTTGGCCCTGAGGAAGTGGCAGATTTGCCACAATACGTGTCGGCACAATAAAGCTTTCAAGAATATTTCTGTCCATGTGTTGTCAACGCGGATACATTGGAAAATCTGGTCTTTTTCTTCCTCCTCTGTGATCTGAATACAGAGAAATGCTGAAGGTAAATAGATCACTCTAAAAGTGATCTAAATACTGAGATGTGTACAGAGAAATGTTGGGAGGACACAGATTGAAGTTTTCTATCAACTTCATCAGCATTTACAAATTTGTATTTAATGCTGGTAATAAAAAAAATCTTTAGTGCAGGCAGGACGCAGTTCCATACCACGACTATCTATTTGCTCTTCCTATATAACCCTATAATTTTTTAATTTGATATTTATTTGGACTCCTAATTGGGGGGGCCACAAGAAACCATCGGTGAACTCTGCTGACACTAAAAACAACCCTTTGAAAACAATAATGTGGCTGTTGCATCATGAAACACGTTCACCCTGGTGATCTAGTGGTGGTGTCTAAAGAGATGTGGAGGATGGCCTCCTAAAATTCTTTTTCCCAATTTAAAGGATTGGATCTCCTATACTTTAATGCCCATACACTAAATGTATGAGCTGAAAAACATTTCTCTCTGGGGGGTACACATCAACATAATGTATAAACATTTTTTTACAGGCATCAAAAGCACCCTTTAACACAATAACGTGGCTGTTGCATCACGGACCACAGTCACCATGGTGATCTAGTGGTGGTGGATTATGAGGATGAGGAGAAGGAAGAGGATGTCAGCAAATAGCCAAATCAGGAATTGTATACCCATGTGAGGATGTGAAGTGGTGCATGGGAATTGACCTCCCAGAAAAAGACACTGGATTTGAGGTTATGTTTCACTGTTATCATTCGGTGGTGTAGAGAAGTCTAGCCAAATCCAGCCCATGTTCATTTTTATAAGTCAGTCTGTCAGCATTTTCACTTGACAGGTGGATGGGCTTATCAGTTATAATTCCACCAGTGGCACTAAAAACCTGCTCTGACAAAACGCTAGCAGCAGGGCAGGCCAGGACCTCCAAGGCGTAGAGAGCCAGTTCATGCCAAGTGTCCAGCTTGGATACCCAATAATTATAAGGCACAGAGGAATCACGAAGGATGTTGGTACAGTCAGCAAGTCAGCAACTTTCAAACTTTGCACTCTTAGTGAGAGTACCCTGTGCCTGAGGGCCAGGGCGATGGGAGGGTCTGAGATAACCCTCCCAGAACTTTGCCAGTGTTCCCCTGCCTCTGCTGGATTGGAGTTGTGTCTCTCTCACATGTAGTCCTTGGTTGTCCAATGTACTGTGAACTCTGCCGCCAGCATTTTCATATAGGAATTTTTAAAATAATTCTGCAACAAGGGCCTTCTGGTACTGCACCATTTTAGTACACCTGTCTGCCTCTTGAAGAAGAGATTGAAAGTTCTCCTTGTAGCATGGATCTAGAAATGTCACCAACCAGTAATGACTGAAAATTTTGAGAATACGAGGGTCACGGGAAAGGTAGCACAACATAAAGTCAGCCATGAGTGCCAGACTGCTAACAGGCCAGAATTCAGGAGGACGATTGACCATACTCTCCTCCTCCCTGTCCTCAGGCCATCCACGCTGCACAGACATTATGACAGTTGTGCTTGTAGTACCATCTACAGTGCATGAAAGTAGATTCTGTTCTTCCTCCTCCTCTTTCTCATTTTCAACCAATCCATGTTGGGATGACATGAGGCTGGGCTGCTCCACCTGCAATACATCCTCTTTGATTGTGAGCAGAGAGCGCTTCAGAACACAGAGAAGCGGGATGGTTAAGATAATTATGGCATCATCGCTGTTGCCCATCTTGGTGGACTCCACAAAGTTTTATCGGATGGTAGATATTTCTAACATCCATGTCCACTCCTGAGGTGTATGTGTGGAGTCTGAACTGAATACCGACGGCCTTGTTGATGCTGCTAGTCAATAACTGCAATTTTCTACTCACAAATTCTTTCCAACATCTGCAGTGTAGAGTTCCAACATGTAGGAACATCACACAACAGTCGGTGAGCAGGAAGCTGCAAATGCTGCTGAAGCACGGTAAGGCCGGCGGAAGCTGTAGCTGACTTTCTAAAATGGGCACACAGGCGGCGTACTTTGACAAGCAGATCAGGCACCTCCAGTTATCTTTTGAGAAACCGTTGAATGACGAGGTTAAGCACATGGATCAGGCATGGTACTTGTGTGAGCTCGCCTTGCCTCAGAGCCACCACTAGGTTCCGGCCATTGTCACACACCATCATGCGTGGCTGTAAGTTCTGTGGTGTCAGCCACAGATCTGCTTGCTCTTTCAGATTTGTCCACAACTTTTCAGCATTGTGCGGATTGTCACCTAAGCATATATAAGCTTCAGCACAGCCTGTTGCTGCTTGGCTGTGGCCGTGCTTCTAGCTTGTGACTGATGTGCTCATTTCGGAGATGGAGCCTGAAGAGGAGGAGGAGTTGCAGGAGCTGTAGACTGTGAGGGCAACCCTGGTTGATGTGGGGCCCACAATCCTCGGCATTGTGAGGATGTGTTCCATCCCAAGGTCCAACTGGGTTCTGGCTTCCACTGTGTTAACCATGTGTGCCGTCAGCGAGATGTATCATTCTTGCCCATAAGCACTTGTCCATGTGTCCGTGGTTAGGTGGACTTTCCCAGTAACAGCATTGTTGAGGGCATGGGTAATGTTGTGGGACACATGCTTGTGCAATGCCAGGACAGCACACCGGGAGAAATAGTGGTGGATGGGGACCAAGTACCTTGGGACGGCTGCCGCCATCAGGTTGCGGAAAGCTTCTGTCTTCATGAGCCTAAAAGGCAACATTTCACTGGCTGCGTTTTTCTGCTTGCATTACAAAGACTGGGGTATGAACAACTGAAGGCTGCGCTGTGACAAGGGCGTGGACATGCTTGATGATGGTGCTAGTTGAGTGTGTGCAACGACAGGTGCAGGGCAGGAGGCATCTTTGCATGCACCGTGAACAGGGGATTGGCTTGAACGCACAACAGTGGAAGAAGCAGTGGTGTCATCTGCAGGCACTGTTTCTGGAGCCTGGGGTTCGGCCCACAAAGTTGGGTGCTTTGCTGTCATGTGCCTGATCATGCTGGTGGTGGTCAGGCTGGTAGTTTTGCTACCCCTGCTGATGTGGGCATGGCAGGTGGTGCAAATGGCCTGTTTGAGGTTATCGTTAGAGTCTTTAAAAACAACCAGACTCTGGAAGACCTAACAGTTGTACTGACAACTTTGGTCGTATTGGTGTTATGGGGAACGGTTGCCCACCTTCAATCTGTGGCCACCACACTGCTTCTTCCTGCCTGTTGGAGTGCTATGCCTCCCTCCCCTTGTGTGCTGCTGTCCTCGATCTGCATGTCCTCCTGCCAGCTTTGGTCAATTACTATATCATCCATCACCTCTTCTTTCATTTCCGCACCCTGGTCCTCCTCCTGACTTTCTGGCAATTGTGTCTCATCATCTTACACCTCTTGTGACATGTTCCCACCATCGCCTTCATGTGACCGTGACTGCTCAAATATTTGGGCATCGCTATATGCGATCTCCTCTTGTCTCACTTCAAGTAGAGCTGGACAGAAGCCCGAATCTCTAAATGGAAAAGTGAACAGCTCTTCAGAGTGTCCAAGTGTGGAATCAGTTGTCTCTGGGCACTTGGCAATGTGTGAGGAAGGAGGATCAGGGTGAGGAATATGCGGTCCACACTCACGGTTACTCAGACTTGACCATGTGAAAGACAGGGTGATGGTGGTAGTGGCAAAGTGACTGGAAGCATTATCCGCTATCCAACCAACAACCTTTTGACACTGCTCTGGGTTCAATGATGGTTTGCTGCTGCGGTTGCTAGTAATTGTGACAGGAAGTTCGAGCGAGAAGATGTGGGTGTTTGTTTTAGCCCAATCTCAGCTTGCACATGGCCTCAGCCTTGCCCTCTGCATTCACCATCACCATCACGTCCACTTGCCCGTCCCTCACTACAAATGGCTGAATTTGGAGCGAACTTATATGTGATCCGTGTGTGGTAAAACCACAGTTTAAAATATCTGGCCTGTAGATTACCATTTTTTTTTCAGCAAAATAGTGTCAAACTGTCAATAACTAATGTATCTTAAGATCCGGGAGGATCGAAACGTTTGGTATCTACAATCGTATATATCTCTGTTATGATTCTGGCACGCTTCTTTTTGGACTGGATGTTTTCCAAATAAAGCTATATTTTTTGCATCATATTCAATTATAGTGTGCGGTGAATTCAATAACTAATAAAAGACACAGCAAAAACAGTTCAATGGAGGCCACAAATGCCACAATTTGTATCCCACAGAGAGATGAGGCGTGTGACGGAGATACCACACTTTCAAATATGTGGCCTGTATACGTTTTATTTTTTACAGCAAAATAGTGCCAATAGCTAGGGTAAGACACAGCAAAAACAGTTCAATGGAGGCCTCAAAT
>VIAB01014043.1:8767-39934 GCA_009801035.1 Oophaga pumilio
AAGAAGATCACATATGCTACTAGATTCTTGAATTGTCTGTGCACATTTGTTGGTGAGTTGAATCCCTGTGGTACAATTGAAATATTGACCTCTTGACTTGCGCTATGTAAAATATATATACGTACACATGGTCCAATTGTTTCGGTTTGATTAGTAGTATACATTAAAATCCAGAAATATTTAGTCAATTACCTTATTTTCACAATTTAGCTTGTATAAAATTAAACAATGGGATTGAAACAAATCAGTTAAGAGGAGTGATTGCACGCTCTTCGGGCGCGCGCTGTGATTACGAACCACACAATGGGGTGTAACCAAGCAGCAGACTGACCTCGCAATGGGGTGTACCCACGTACCAGACTGGCGTATGTGCAGACTAACAGCAAACATAAATACCTGGTGTACCTCTCCTGCCACTCCTACCTTGTGTATGGAAAAGCTCTGTAGTTAATACTGTTTGGAAAGAGCTATCCGAGAGCGCTATCCATGAAGAAAGTGAACGGGTAGAGCTATCCCATAGCCCTATTCCTAAAGGAAATTAACGGGTAGAGGTATCCGATAGCGCTATCCCTCAATGTTCCTGAGCGTAAGCTATTTCACATAGTTGAGCGCACTTGGGATCTGCCCCCGAGGCCCTGCCCATGCCCAATGTTTGGTCCGTAGACTTCGGCTGGGAGTTAGTCCTGCTTTTGTGTACAACATTTTTTGGCTTTTACAATTGTTAAAAAGCTTAATAAAAGACTTCTTTGTACACACAGTTGACAGTAAACCATTTGTCAACGTTAGGAATAAGTTTACCTTGCTTCTGGGTCTCAAATATTTTGACCCATATTTGTTGGCTTTTCCTTCCCCTGGAGAAAGCCACATATCACTACCCCTGTGAGCTGTGGATGACTCATTGTGCACAGACACACGGACCCGTCCAAATTAGGTATGTTGATGAGATTGTGTTTATGGACTCAAATAAACAGTTCACAGCCAGGGGTGGGCTGGGCTGGTGATAATGGGGCAGCTATTAGCCAGGTCAGCATTTTGTCTTTAAACAGGGACATATTTAGAATGGGGGCAGTCGTATAGTTGCCCTGGGTGTAGCCGGCAGGGGGAGCGGTCTGGACACTTGATGTGGCAGTCCGAGGTGTCTCCCAGGCAGCTGTATCCTGCCACCCTCCAGAAAGGTATTTGGCAATTTTCTGAGCCAGCTGTCAAATTAACAGCTGGCTCAAAGAAGATGTAACATTGTAACATGTCGTCTTCCATCATTCAATTGTACTAAATTATTTCAAGCTCTACTACAATAGAAGTCCTGAAGCATGACACTCCGGGTCAGGATATGATCAGTTCATCTGCTAAAGCTGCTAACGCCACTCTTCTTTGCCGCATAGGCAGTTAATGTCAGTACGGTAAGCGCTCCAATAGAGCTGAAGAAACTAAAGATTTGATATAATGAGGAATATTGTGACTGGACAGTTGGGGAAGGAAATGGTACGGGGAGGGGAAGATGTGTGAAGGAAACGCATGCGAAGCCAAGGAGGGTGGGAATGTGTGAGACAACAATATAGGGATCAAAGGTGGATTGTGTGAGGAGACAGTATGGATAAAGAAATGCATGGTGGTAGAACAGTGTGAGGGGACAGTATTGTGGGAGATAGTGTGAGTAGATTAGACAAATACACATCACCTGATGTGCTTCATCCAATAAGTATTCAAGTTTGTACAGTTTTGAGTTGTAAAATCTGCATAAAAATGATGATTGAGTTAAAATACTTACCTAATAATTGTGCACATAGTGCACCTCCTGAAACCTCAACCTCCATATATTTCTCCTGCAGTGCCCACAAATGTTGTACTACATGCCAGCTGTTCATTTGTAAAACATGGACAGGCCAGAGTGAGTGAGATACTTTGATATATGTACAGTGGACTTATCACTAATTTTTTGGCCTCTCCCAAGAATATACTGCACACACTAAACACTTATTATTGTGACGGCACAACTGCAGAACTATTGATCTTATTAATTAATTAATTTTGTTGGATGATTTAACAATCCAAAGCCTCAAAAGAATGACCGTAGTTGTGTTCATTCTTTGCTGAACTACTTTTACCTTCTTTTCACTGCTGTTGGGAGGTAAAATGTTTATTAAGTACAAATGCAAGCCTGTTTTACTAGGTGACCAATGGCAGCCATTAAATATTGATCAATGTCACACGCATAGAAAGCAATAAAACGTCCTTCTGAAAATAACCTTGTACACATATAGTGCATCAAGCACAGCTTATGCAAATCTTGCCATTTTCTCCTGGGCGTCTTTTCATAATTACCCGCTGTAGAGATGGTTGGTTTGCTGTGGAAAGATCTGTACCTCGTCCGTAATAAATGGTATGAGCCCTGGCTCAGCTGTTGTTTAATGATTGCTTCTTGTATTATGCATAGCCTGGTGAGCGATGCATACTTACGGTTCACTGGAAGATACAGATACATTGGTTTGTTTTGTAAAATTAAAACTTTAAACCTTGTAACACCCATACTGCAAAAAAATAAGAGTTTACTTGCATTGTGCTATCATTCTTGCTCACTTACTAGTAGACAAACATGAGATTATGATTCATAAAATGCCATCTGTCTCTTCTTTACCTGTTGGAGCCACTTGGTTCCTATCTATTCTATCATTTCTACTACTTAATTATTAGCTTATATTTTTAGTAATGTGCAGTGTGCATTTTATGAGTTATGCAGGGGTTCTGAGAGCTGTGTATTGATGACCTATCTATAATGTATCAGTATCGGTAGAAGGGTCTTTTATCACGAACACCGCACTGCACTTGCTCACTGAGCCAGTGCGCGTGTCCTGAATAAGACAGACTGCACTCAAAGATACCTGTGGAGCGAGGCAGTCGCGGTGAAGATGCGTGCTTCAGACTAACAGGACCCTAAGCACGTGACTGCCAAGGGGCGGCGCCGGCCACAGGTCTCTCAGAGAAAGCAGTAACAGACAGAGAATGCTTCAGGCCAGAGGACCTTAAGCACGTGACTGCTGGTGGGCGTGGCCTAAGCTCCAGAGAGCTATGAGCAGAGGGAAAACTCCTAGAAGGGTAACTACGGGACAGAGTTATCAAGGGGCATAGACAAAACGGATAGTCAGGATAGCTAGGTCATACACAGAGGGAGCAACGCAGTACAAGAGGAGCATGCAGAGAATAACCAGAACGTAGCCAAGGGATCAGAAAACCAGAACGGGCAAATACACAGTACCAAGACAGTAGACAAACTCACAACGAAGAGACAGACCGGGTCAAAACCAAACAAGCAACAAGATCAGGCACAAGGCACAGGCACACAGGAGGTCAACTAACTCAGCCGAGGGCAGGAGTATAACTGACACCAGACCTAGGTCAATTGGCAACTAAATAGCCGCCTTCTGCCAGAGAGAGGCTGAAACCATTAACCCCAGTCTGGCCAGGACGGGACAAAGACCAAACCCCGTCCTGGGTCATGACACTTTACTTCCAGTCAACCAGAGTGAACACTGACAGACAAGGGCCCCCATGCAGGACTTCTATCTTGGCCCTCCTACATCAAACATCATCTGCATGTACATTCACAGGCTGTTATGATTAAAGTTAACGCAGTTATTTACAATTATTGTAATTGTTTTTCACTATTTTTAGTACCATTATTGGAGAGAAAAAAAACTCTGACTATTTAATCTTAATATGCAGGTATTTAAAGACATTTATAAATGTGTCACTGTGTTAGAGTATAATATGCCTATAAAACAGAATACTATATAGAGATCTAGTTAGATAAAATTATCCTATACTTAACACTCCTAAATGTGGCTCACTAGTAAAGTTTCTGCCTGCCGTACTATGGTTTTTGAGTTTTAATCCTGGGAAAGACCATACTGCAAGAAAAGAAAAGAAGTAATTAACATTAGCTATATATAAAGGCATCTAATTAGCACAGATACTGGGGGCCTCTCCCCCAGAAGGAGAACATGAAGAGTGCATCTACATTGGGAGAACAGTGGCAGCACTGTCCTGTCTGACAAACATGAAGTGAGATTGTGCCATACTTTCCCCATGGACCTTATGCAGCTGAACTGCTTGCACATGTCGTACCTATACCAATGAGATAAGCCACTGCCACTACAAAATGTAGAGGACTATTCCTAGTAGTAAACAATTGGTTGATTAATGGGGGATTCAGCATGGGATTCCCATTGATCTGATATTGATGGGCTACATAAAAATCATGTTAAACCTTTTTAATGGTTTTCACTTTTGTTGGTAGGTGACGCCACACCTTCGTTGTGAGCTATAAAATGGCAGTGCTGTTTAATTCTCTGGGACTTGTGTTGCTGTGTAGGTTGAGAGCCTGGACGTTAATTCTTATCTTAGTTCAGTATGGACTCCGTGATGTGAGCCATAGGCTGGTATGTTCTCTATATAAACTCCTGGATCCATGGTTATAACTTAGCCTAGTTCACACCTGTTCTTTGCTCCTGTTTTGCTAGTATTGATATTTTTTCTTACCTGACCTCAGTTGACTATTCTTCTGATGATTTTATTCTTTTCCTTACCTCTTTCATCTGACCCAGCGACCTAACCAGTCTCTGCCAGCCTTTTCCACAGTCCAGCAGCTACATTATGGACTCAACACAGGGCCCTTGTGCAAGTCCAGACCCCTGTACAGGGGTTATATAGTGAAGGCCAGGGTACCCTTGAGAATTAATAGATGGTGTGGGTAGTACATTTTCCTCATTCTGTTTTTTCATAGAATGCACTAAGATTTTTAAAAATTAATTTTGTAAACTAGAAAACAACTTTTAAGCAACAAGGAGCAGTGATTTTTAGGTTCTACAATGCCTAACTGTAGCTACAACTTCCTTTCACCAGGTACTAGTATTAAAGGGAACCTGTCAGCTCGTTTTACCACAATAAGCTGAGGCCACTGCCTTTCAGGGCTTATCTACAGCAATCTATAATGCTGTAGATAAGACCCCGATCCGACCTGAAAGAGAAGAAAAACAAGTTATATTATACTCACCCAGGGGCGGTCCGGTCCGGTGGGCGTCGCAGGTCTGGGTCCGGCGCCTCCCATCTTCATGTGATGACGTCCTTCTCCTTGCTTCGTGTCATGGCTCCTGCACAGCTGTACTGATCTGCCCTGTTGAGGGCAGAACAAAGTACTGCAGTGGGCAGGCGCTGGACCTCTCTGACCTTTCCCGGCGCCTGCGCACTACAGTACTTTGCTCTGCCCTCTACAGGACAGATCAGTACAGCTGTGCAGGAGCCGCGACACGAAGCAAGGAGGAGGACGTCATCGCATGAAGATGTGAGATCCCGGACCTGCGACGCCCATCGGACCGGACGGTATCGGACCGCCCCCGGGTGAGTGTAATATAAGTTGTCTTTCTTCTCTTTCAGGTTAGATCGGGGGCTTATCTACAGCATTATAAAATGCTGTAGATAAGCCTCGAAAGGCAGTGGCCTCAGTTTATAGGTGAAAAATGAGGTGACAGATTCCTTTTAAAGACATTATGGAGCACAATCTACTGTAAAGCAATGTTAAAGCATTCTAGAAGTCACAGGTTTTACCTTTACAGTATCTTGCTAGATATAGCAAATTATATTGTGATCCACTGCAATAAACAGATAATATGCTGCATTGTAATCCCTTCCTATTATAGCATATCACATTATAATCTGTTATAGCTGACAAGGGAGCACAGGAGAGCTAATCCTGGGGAATTGCCAAGAGTCTTTTTATTGAAATCAGCAGCACTAGAGAGTACCTCACTGCAATTATAGGAGGTTATTGTCTTGTAGTTAAATAAGTTACTGTGGAACAAGGGGAATGACAGAGAAAAAAAGTTACCGAGAGAGCACCTTACCAAAAGAGTGATCAGTCCCCAGTGCTTTGTGAACGTAGGTGGCTCTGACATTTGTAAGCAATGCTATTAACGTCTATTAGGGAAATTTATGGGCGGAAGAGAGCGAGTATGATTAAAAGAGCATTACACCCTGGCAATCAGACAGAGTCTGGAGGTGGGTCCTCAGCATATTAACAAGGATTTGCTTATTAACTACACCTTGACTTGTGATTAATGCATATATAATGCAATATTAATCCCCAGAATTCTCTCTACATCTTTATAGAAGAAAGCATTCAATTGGTTTAATTATAAGTTTACAGTGAAATTCCATTATTCCGACACTCAATGGTCTACAAATTCTGTTAATGCCCTCAACAGATCTGGTTTTCAGGATTTCCTAAATGTTGAACACATGAGAGAACTTGTGGAAGTTTCTGATGCCTTGATAATAATTCCATCACCTGTGCAATACTATGAAATCCTGAAAACATGATCTGTTGGGGGCCGTGAGGACTGGAGTTTGCCATTTAAAACTATTTGTACTCCCCTGGATTCAATTTTCCTTATACATAATTGGCAGCTCTGCATTTCATTTATAGCAATTAGTTTAACAGTAACTTTGCCTTTATTACTGCAATCCAACACCTATATGCAGCTGCCATTTTTGTATAAATATTCTATTAAACCATTGGTCTATTGATAGAATCTCTTTACAGGGCAACTATCAAATGGTTGCTATATACTTTTTACATTGTGTTTCTTTGTATTTTGCCAAATAGTAGCAATTGTTGCACTTTAAATTTGATTACTCCCCGAAATCTGTGTATGTGCATGGGGAGTCTTATATGAACATGATAATAATTGATTGAGTGCTTTCCTATATATTATCTGGCTGTTCCCACCTTTTTCCTGTTTACCTGCGTTGCCTTCTCTTAACTGTTTTACGTATTGTTTTTATGCATGGTTTTAATGTATTCAATAAAAACTATATTTTTTTACTACTTACACCCTGGCCTTCATTGTAAAGTTCTTGTTGGTGCTTCTATGTCCTTTCCTGTACAGTCATAGTATAGGATAACTAATTGGTGTACTACAAAATGGAAGATAACACAGCTAAGACACCAGTGACTATAGGATATGACTAGGTGTACTGTGCAGGGTGGGCCATTTATATGGATACACCTAAATAAAATGGGAATGGTTGGTGATATCAACTTCCTGTTTGTGGCACATTAGTATATGGGAGGGGGAAAAATTTTCAAGATGGGTGGTGACCATGGCGGCCATTTTGAAGTTGACCATTTTGGATCCAACTTTATTTTTTCCAATGGGAAAAGGGTCATGTGACACATCATACTTATTGAGAATTTCACAAGAAAAACAATGGTGTGCTTGGTTTTAATTGTAACGTTATTCTTTCATGAGTTATTTACAAGTTTATGACCACTTATAAAATGTGTTCAAAGTGCTGGACATTGTGTTGGATTGTCATTGCAACCCTCTTCTCCCACTCTTGACACACTGATAGCAACAAATCTCATATCTGAAGGCAATTGTCTATGCTGTGAAGATATGAGATGTTCAGCATCTGAAACAACATTAGGCCCACAGCTGTCAGTCACCTGTCACTCAATGAACACCTGTGACTATTTATTTTTTTTGTGTGCTTGAACAACACTGTTATACAATTTTTAAGTGGAAATCTGGCCTTCTGATTTTTCACTGAAACACAGTTTTATCATAAATAATTTGGATTAGCAAATGGGGCCTCCTGAGACTGCAACACACTTTTTGCACATCTAGTTAGAAGCTGGAAGATTGATTTCATACAGGATAGTATCCTGTCTATCTAACTGACAAGTTCACTTGCGGCCCTAGCAGGAGCGGCTTCTCTGCACTGTGGCACTATGAAAATAGCACCAGCGAAACAAGATGTCTGCTTTTTATATGGCCAGTGACATGTGACTTTGGCAGCCAATCACAGAAGACATTGTGTTATGATGTTGTGTATGTCTTGTGTGCCCTGATTGGCTTCTGGAATCAACACACATAAAGTTAAGGAGAAAAAAAGAGCTCCTCGTTCCTCTAACCTCTCCACACCCCCTCACCTCATCAAACACAACCCCCTGCTCATCATACAGCACCACTCTCCTAGCCAAAGTGATAACATAATCATTAGAGCAAACTTGATGATTTACCGAACTGTGACTGAATTTTGCCAATTTTGAGTAAAAATGCTAGTGAAACAGAACACGAATTCGAATGTGCTACTTTTGTGCCGAATTTGAGATTGGCGAATGTTTTCCGAACAAGTTCTCTCATTTCTAGTAGATACCAGTTCTGCAGAACATGTCATAGATTACAGTACAGTTACATATAGTAACTTACAGATGATGTTCTTTCTGATGGAATTGTTAACTTTTCCAGTATTTTCCATCTGGTCCAGACTGACATGATGACTTCTCCAGCCAGGATTTGTCTGTAGAGATTACAACAAAGACACATGTGACTTCTCACAATTCCAGAATGGCCCCATCTTTTCCCAACCTGCACAATCTCCTCATCCTGCTGATACCCCAATATTGACGTATGTATCCCTATTACTGCACCTGCTATGTGGTACTGTGTGTCCTCTAGATGGTAAAACAAACCTGTAGAATATTTTAGTGCCCTGTGCAAGTGCCCTAGAAAACAATGCCGACATTTTGCCCCCTAGAAAGTAATAAAGCCCTCTCAGTTCCCCTTTGACAGTAACAATAACCTGAATTCCCCTATAACAATAAGTGTCCATTTAACATTTAATAATGTCCTGAATTTCCCCATGTACAGCTCCCATCTACACAATATGATGCTCTTCTATACACAGTATAATGCCCTCACAATGTGTAGTACCCCCACACAGTATACTGACCCCTTAGTAGCCTCCAAACTGTTTAATGGCTCCAACAGTGTATGATGGCACCAACACTGTACATATTAGTTCTCACACTGTATGATGGTCCCCTCACTGTAATCCCCACACAATGCCCAAGATAGTCCTCCATATAGTATGCTGCTCTCCTCATATGCCTCTATATAGTATAATTCACTCCTCATAAGCCTCCATATAGTACAATGCACTCCCCATAGGCCTCTATATAGTATAATGCACTCCCCATAGGTCTCTATATTGTATAATGCACTTCTCATAGGCCTCTATATAGTATCATACACTCCCCATAGGCCTCCATACAGTATAATGCACTCCTCATAGTCCTCCATATAGTATAATGCACTCCCCATAGGCCTTCATATAGTACAATGCACTCCCCATAGGCCTCTATATAGTGTAATGCACTCCCCATACCCATAGGCCTCTATATAGTATAATACACACCCCATAGGCCTGTATATAGCAGAATTCACTCACCATGAGCCTCTATATAGTATAATGCCCTCCCCATAGGCATATATAATATAATGCACTCTCCATAGGCCTCTTTAAAGTATAATGCATCCCCATAGGCCTCTATAGTATAATGCACTCTCCATAAGCGTCTATATAGTATATTGCACTTCCCATATGCCTATATGTAGTATAATGCACTTCCCAAAGGCAGACTCTATATAGTATAATGCACTCCCCATAGTCAGACTCAATATAGTATAATGCACCCCCATAGGCCTCTATATAGTATATTACATTCCCCATAGGCAGAATCTATATAGTATAATGCACCCCACAGCCCTCTATAGTATAATGGAATACCCATAGACTTCTATAGTATAATGCACTCCCCATAGGCCTCCATACAGTAATGCACTCCCCATAAAGAGAAATACAATACTCGCCTCTCCTCCTTGTTCCTTTGCTGTACTGAATGCCCGCATATCACTGAACAGCAGACGCCAAGTAATGACGTCATTGTGCCCGCTGTCAGTGTCTGCACCAGTGATGTCAGACACAGAAAAGAAATGATGGGAGAAGGAGCGTGACGCTTCCTCTCTCATCATTGCCTTCCACTGTATAAACTTCCAGCTGATACAGTTGAACATAAGACGATGGGTGGTGGCCCCCTCCCGCTCACAGGCCTCCCCACCCCCTCTCATGGGCCTCATAACAGCTGGGTGGCAGTGCAAGTGTCCCTGCTCTGCTGCAGAGTTTAACTGTATGGGTGCGCTACACACGCCAATACAATTAACAGTAGCATAGCTCGTGGTGGGTCCCTCAGAGCCCGGGGTTACCACCCCCTCTGCCAACTCCGGTAGCTATGCTACTGCACCATGCTCTTCGCAGTACTGTAAGTCCGCTGCTCCAGAGTAAGCCTCGACTCTGGACTGTCCTTCAAACTGCACATCCAAACTCTTGCTACCTCCTACCGCCTCCAACTCAAAAATATTTCCAGAATACATCCTTTCATCAACACTCAATCTAGTAAAATGTTAGTGCATGCCCTCATCATCTTCCGCCTCGACTACTGCAATATCCTCCTGTGTGGCCTCACTGTTAACACTTTTGCGCCTCTCAAGTCCATCCTTAACTCTGCTGTCTGACTAATCCATCACTCCCCAATCTATTCCTTTGCTTCTCTCCTCTGCAAATCCCTTCATTATCTCCCAATTCCCCAACGTATCCATTTCAAACTGCTAACATTGACTTACAAAGCTATCCATAATCTATCTCCTTCTCCAATACATAACCTCTGGTCCTCCCAAGACCTTTTCTCCTCCACACTCATATGTTTCTCAATTGCATCCAAGACTTCTCCTGTGTATCCCCCATCCTACTGAATGACCTGAGGACTCTTCTAAAAATATCTGGAAGTTTACATTTGTGTATTGCCGCCTGTAATTGTATAATAATGCTAAAATAGATTGTCGTAAAGTATCTGGACTTTGCAAAGGCATTTGATACTCTACCACATAACAGCCTTATACTGGATCTACAGAAGCAAGAACTGGGGGAAACTACATGTAGATGGGTAAGGAATTGGCTAATTGACAGTAAACAAAGAATCGTAAATGGTACGTTCTCTAAGTGGGATATAGTCAGTGGTGGGGACCGCAGGGATCTGTGCTATGACCGATTCTTTTTAATCTTTTTATTAATGGCCTTGTGGATGGGATTGAGAGTAAAGGGTCAGTATTTCCTTATGACACCAAACTATGCAGGATTTTAAATCTGACCTTGACAGTACAATATTACGAAACGATCAATGTAGAGTAAAGCAGCTAGGCCGGAGTAATCCCATTTCTGAATATACTTTAAAAGGAAATATACTTGGGACTACAGAACAGGAAAAGGACTTGGGTATTCTGGTTACTAGTAAGCTGAGCAGAAATACTCAATGTCAATCAGCAGCCACAAAATCAAACAAGATTTTAGTGAGTATAAAAAGAGAGATAAAATCGCGCGATCCCAATGTATTGTTACCTCTCCAAAAATCACTTGTAAGCCTACAATTAGAATATGGGATCCACTTTTGGGCTTTACATTTAAAAAGGATATTAGAGAAGTTAGAGTCATTACAAAGGCGGGTAAAACTATTATTATTATTATTATTATTATTATAAGCGATGGAAGGCCTCTCATATGATGAAAGGTTGGAAAAGTAGGGCTTCTTCAGCTTAGAAAAAAATCTCCTCAGAGGGGATCTCATTTATATATAGAAATATATGTGTGGTCAATACAAAGTACTGGCACGTGACTTATTCCGTCCAAAGACCATACTAAGGACCAGGGGGCACTCATTACGGGTGGAAGAAAGGCGATTCCGAAAGCTAAATAGGAAAGGGTTCTTTACGGTTAGAGCAGTCAGACTGTGGAAGGCCGACCACAAGAGGCAGTAATGGCAGATACTATAACAGCTTTTATACAAGGGCTGGATGATTTCCTTAGTATACATAACATTGTGGGATATAGATAATTTACTGACAAAAATGTGTAATAATGGAGAAAGGTTGAACTTGATGGACCTAAGCCTTTTTTCAACGTCTGTAACTATACTATACTGAATTGCATCTAAAGTCAGTACCAAGTGTACTGTATGGTGGTTAGCTGCATTTTTATGGCAGGAGTGGATAAAAGAAAATGAGAAATATAAATGAATTATAGACGTCTTCTTGTTGGATCCATATCTGGATTGGGCAATAAAATAAAAATCTATTATAAAAATGGTAGTGATGTTTTTCCACTACTGTGAGCGTGAAACCACCCTCAAAGGGGATTTCCCATAAATAACAGTTGTTACCTCTACCAGAATAATGCTTAATTGCTGTTAGCTTGGAGGTCTGAGTGTTGGCTGTCTCTCTGTCCCATCAGTCTCATGTTGGACATCCTAGCAATGCAATTTCTTCTTCAATGAACAACTCCTTCCTTTTTTTCTAACTTAGAAGTACGTCCCTTTTATTTATAACCTGTACTGTGGACACGTGATAAATGTGATTTGCTTGTAAACCCTTTTAATGTGCTATTGTGTTTAGTAGAGACACTGTTTTCTTGATCTTTGATGTTTGTTACAATACTTTGTAGTTGCTTATTATTTTATAGACTAGTTTGTAATATCTACATTTAGCCTCAGATCTGCATGTCCGAGTCCCTGTCCGTGGTGCTGACTAGTAGTCTCTTCTTAGTTCTAATAAAAGTAAAAAGAAAAAAATCAGCGTGGTGCAGAAGTTTACAGAATACTCATACTCAAGAGTATTCTAGGTTGTGGCGGCTTTTGGATAGAGTTGATTTGGTGACTGTCTGTGATATCTGGTTGTCGACATTAAAATCAATTGTATCTTGTTGGTTTCAGATGGTACATTCCATTGTTCATCCTGATATTCCTGATGATGCTGTGTTACCTACGGATAATCTACGTGGCAAAGCAAAGGGTATTGTTTCTTTTCTTATTACACTTATTTAACTTCTATTTAACAACTACTTGGCATTAGTGTAAATGAGGCAATAAGTTAGACTTGTTACTCAGATCACTTTTCTAGACTACTAAGTACTGTATTTCATATTAAAAAAATACTAAAATTTCCCTGTTATTAATACCAGATATAATATCCAGCCATGTAATAGAAAATTCTACACAATATGCACATTACTGAGGTTTTAGAACTGCAGACGTCTTTATGTTAGAGTGTGTTAATCTTAGAGTAGGTCCATCTCGAAAACCTTGTTTGGTTCATCTTGAAAGCTTTTTTTTGTGTTGCCATCATTAAATTTTATTTTTTTTTTTCAAGACAAAAATCATTAACAGTGTTGTCTGATACAGAACATGCCCTGTATAAATATCTATTTTAAAACCTTTGCCACTTGTGTAATTTGTTTTACTAGAAAATACTGTACTTTAAAAATAGATATTTATAAAGTGCAAGTTAAGTATCGGACAACCCCTTTAAATTACCAACTTCTAATCATTTTTGCAGAATTTTGAAACCATAATAAATCATAAAAATTATAACTAGTCAAAGGCCCCGATTCTTTAAGACAGGCATTTTGTACGCCATTCTTAATCGGGCAAACAGGATTAAGGTACACCAAAGTCTTTAAGAGTCGCATGACACTTAATTATTTCAGAGTATCTTATCAATGGCTTGCGCCTCAGTACACCTCACCAGAAATGTTACTCTAGCGATTGAGAGGTGTAACATTTCGGGCATATGAAATGCTGCCACTATTTATGTCATTAATGTGTAAGCGATTGGTTGCAACGCCACATCCCTGCTCCTTCCCAGCACTGCCCATTTTGGAAACAGTAACATAATAACCTGTAGAATCATTTTCACCTTCAAAAAGAAAATCAAGGACACTGAAAAATGTTCACTATTTTTACATACTGTCTAAAGCCTGCCATATAAATTGGACTGACGTTGGCTGAACACAGGTATCAGTCGACTGTCTAATGTTTATGGGAGCCTCCCAGTTCTTTCCTAACAGATGATGTTGGGGAAGATAAGGATAGAAGCTCTTGTTCATCTGTTCTTTTGGAGAAAGTTGCTGACTGACACATTGGATGACGGATTGTCTCAGGGATCAGCAGTCTGAAATCGGACACATGCAATCAACATCTTTCCCTACCATCAGTTGGCTGATGCCCCATGCACATTAGACCTTTGGCCAAACCGTTCGATATTGCTGGTTTCAGCCGACTTTACTGTAATGTGTATGGGGCCTTAATGGGGTTTTCCCACTAACAAATTTAATTTTAATCAATAGATCTTTGAAGAAGTTCCTCAATTAGATGTGTTTAAAAAAAATGTTCCTAAGATAATCTTATAAATGTGCCCCTGCTGTGTACTGTGTAATGGCCGTGTCTGACCATACAGGAACATGGTCTGATCACACCACAGCTCCTGGGCAGGGGAGGACGCAAAAGAGAGTACACAGACAGGACAGTAAAGGATTGTAGCTGATTATTTGAGGTAAAACATTGCTTAAAAACAAACAGTGAACTGTTTTACCTCATAAAGAATCAGCTGTGATCCCATGCTGTCCTGTCAGTATACTCTTCTGCCTCCTTCCCTTCCCAGGAGCTTTGGTATGATCAGACCATGTCCCTGTACGGTCAGACAGCCATTACACAGTACACAGCAGGAGCACATTTATAAGATTATCTCAGCACAGGAACATTTTTTAACATCAAATTGTGGAAACTATTATTCCATGATCTATTAATTAAAATGTACTTTCTTCTTGAGAAACCCCCTCTAAAGTCTCATGGGATCTATAAACTATTGCTAACTTACAGATATTCCTCGCTATTCCTCATGTGTATAGGCTGTTTCTGATGTGCTCTGTCTAGTACATACCCAAAATATTCCTTATCCTCCAAAAAACACAAGATTACTTGGCAGCCATAGAACATTGTGCCTATCTTCTTGTGTTAGATCTTAATACACTTCATTTCACAGAGGTGTTACCATAAAATCCACTAGGCTTAGTTCTCATATGGTTCACAAAGAGGTGAAAATTATCTACAAAAGCTTATCTACCAATCAAAACAAGTAAATATTGTTCGGGTATCTGTGGCGGTCCCATTAAGAGTGAATGGAGTGACAGAGTGGCTAATCGACCACCTCTCCATTCTCACAGAAAGAGTTGCACTTCTTTGGATCATTGGGACTCCCAGTGATTGGAACGTTATTCCCTATCCAATAGGGGATAACTCCTAAATCTGTGGATATCCCTTACATGCCTTAAATCACCAGGCACAAATCTGCAGGAAATGCCTGGACCTGCCTGCTGCGAAGCAACGGAAGAAAGAATAGTCTCTGTAGCTTCTTCCAACATGGCTTTCTTTACTATGGAGACCCTTCATTTATTATCTGGTACTAGTTTGGCATTGTCTGCATCAGTGATGAACAATTGTTGGTTAATTTTCCTGATCTTAACATTGTGCCTATCATCTATTCACTATTTGCAGATAAACAGGGATTAACTAGATCTGACAGCCCCTTTTAACGCGAACTATGGTGGTAGTGATCAGTGGTCAGAGAACATATTTATTCTCACCAAAGATACATTTTTTGCTCTGACTCCTAAGACATCAAAATTATTGTTATATCTTCATATCTACAATATATCTCAGGTTTAATGGGCATTTATAGGACTGAGGCTCGATACTCCCAAGATTCAGTTAAATGTATAATCTGCATGCTTATCTTTTTATCACCCAAGGTTCAATATATGCAAATGCCGATGATCAAGTGCTTCCTGCAAAACATATTTCTGTCAGAAGCGCCTGTCTGCTATTTACCTTGTAGTCCCCGTTATTACTAGAACTGTGGAGGCTCAGAAGAGATTTATTAGATTTGGGTATTTCAAAATTCAGCAAGCATGGTGAATATGCAGCTATTGCATCCGTCACAGCAATTTGCCAAGCTCTAGTTACGGGAACGTCTGGTACAGCTGAAGTGAGCTTTTCTCAGTGTGATTAGCAATGTAAATCATTGCTCTGTTTGACTTCTTGCCTTTATGTCATTTTGAGCTTTTTTAAAATTTTTCTCGCTATGTCAATTGCTGCACTATTGAGGAGTATGCATGTTTTCTTAGAAATGCACGCCTGCTAAAATCAAAACTCTCATTCTATCGCTTTCATATAAAAGCTAAATGAAAAATTACATCTAACAACCAAAATTAAAGATTTTGGATGTGGCTTAATGAATATATTAAAAATAACCATAGTGTTACTAGATTCCTTTATTTATCCTTTTCTCCAAAGCCAGAGTCGTACGTATCATTGGTTTAATGTGCCGGACATTCCACTTTCACCTTTAAATGAGCAAGAAGGTCCTGTTACAGGCACAAAGACACATATAGTTTTCTGGCACCTCTTCCATCTGTGTCCGCTAATGCTCTAAGGGATGATATAAATGTAGCAACCAACATAGAATTGGGGGAATGCTCTATACATCTATACATGTACATATGCCACTTTATCAATTGATGTGTGCAATCATCTCTCTGATCATCATGTTGCATTCCCCTGCTTTGGGGCAACTCATTTTGATGCTGAGAGTTAATTAGAAAGTGACAGTGTTTGTCAGTTACTAATTAATTGATTCAACCCGCAGCGGCTGTGTCAAAGCAACGTGCCATCTTTTACCATGGTAGATAAGATGACAGTATATACTCAGAGCATTGATTTCAGCAGAATTTTTTGCTACACCTTTATATTAGTGTGTATGGATTATAAACATCCCTAAACAATTGTAGCAATTAATCCACATTTAGTATTTAAATGAAATGGTTAACTAATATATTTTTTTAAAAGGTACACTGGCACTTTTGCACATTCCCTAAATTATGATATATGGATATATACCTACAATCCTACATACAGCAGTATTACATCTGTCATCAATTTTCTAAATATATTTCTAAAGGTGCTATTGACATAAAATTATCACCAGATGTCAGTAACAATCCAGCCAATCCACACAGGCAATAAAATCAAACTATTGATGTCCATAAATTAAGTTATGTGTAATAATGAGAAATGACACATGGAAAAAGTATTGAACACATGAAGAAACAGAGGTGCAAAAAGCCATGGAAAGTCGTGACGCCAGCTGATATCTATTAGTAATTAGAAAGCAATCCTGCCACTTAGTGAAATATATCAGCTGGTTCAACTGATGGCTTATGAAAAGGTGTCTCATTACCAAGGTGCCACATAAGGAACATCTCATGATGAGTAAAACCAGTGAGCAGTCTGAAGACCATTGCAACCTTATTGTTGTCAAACATACTGATGACATTGGTTATAGAAGAATTTCTAAACTATTGAAGGTTCCAGTGAGCACTTTTGGGGCCATAATCCAGAAGTGGAAAGAACATAATTTCACCATAAGCCAGTCATGACTAGCTGCTCCCCACAAGATTTTAGACACAGAAGTGAATAGAATTATCAGAAAAGTTGTCCATGAGCCAAGGACCACCTGTGGTGAGCTAAAGAAAGACCTGGAATCAGAACGTACAATAGTTTCAAAGAAAACTAGCAGTAATGCTATCAACCTTCATGGCCTGTATGCACGCTTACCACGCAAGACTCCACTGCTGAACAAAAAGCATGTTCAAGCGTGTTTAAGGTTTACTCAACTACATTTAGACAATCCTGTAAAATACTGAGAGAATATAATCTGGTCAGATAAGAACAAAACGGAACTCTTTGGATGCCCTAATACACACCATGTTTGGAGGATAAAAACCACTGCATGTCACCCCAAAAACACCATACCAACAGTGAAGTTTGGGGGTGGGCACATCATTGTGTGGCCTGTTTTTCAGCATATGGCATTGGCAAACTTCATGTGATGGAAGGAAGGATGAATGGAAAAATGTACCCAGACATTCTTTATAAAAGTCTGATAGACATTCTTCATAGAAAATTTATGGAAGGAACTAAAGCTCATAGTTCATAGAAGGAGCCCCCGGGACCTGCAGAATTTGAAGAGTGTGTGGAAGAATGGGCCAAAAGCACACCTGAGCAATTCATGCATCTAGTTTCTCCATACAGGAGGCGTCTTGAAGCTTTTATCACCAACAAAGACTTTTGTATGAAGTATTAATTACATTTCAGTAAGCATGTTACACATTTTACACATAACTTAATTTATAGACATTTATGGTTTGATTTTATAGCCTGTGTGGATTGGGTGGGTTGTCACTGACATCTGATGAGAATTTCATGTCAATAGCACCTTTAGAAATTTATTTTCTTAGAAAATTGGTGACGTGTTCAATACTTTTTTTACCTGCTATAAATTATAGTCAATTACTTAAAAACCATATAACAAAAAAAATAATTAAAAAAATGTAGCATTACATAGATTTTATTTAGATGAATAGTTGTTAATTTATTGCAATGGCAGTTGGGTCTTTCTGAACTGGAGCCACCTATAGGAATTCTCTATTCTGGATCATGAAGGGTGTTCTTGAGTGGTTGACTCTCCACTATTAGCTCTATGACATCCATATGACCTGTTAGGGAATGTGGATAAAGGTTGGTTTAATAAAACAACACCTTTAATGTGGTTTTCCACTATTCTAACAACCTCTTCTCATTCACTATGTTCCCCCTTATGAAATAATAATTCCTATACTCCCCTTCAGTGCAAGCAAAATTCCAGTGTCAGCACTGGTTCTCCTGGGGCTCACGCGACATTGACTGCATGGCTCACGTGACTTAACATTCAGCAGCCGCTTCCCTTTCACCTCCTGTGGACAAATCAGACAACCGGAGGAAGTCAAAGCTGCAGCTGTCCTAGGAAAGCTAGTGCCGCACCCACACCAGAGGCGAGTATAGCTGTTATTAATTTATAGGGGGGGAACATAATGATTGAGATGGGGTTGTCCGACTAGTGGACAACCCCTTTATGCCTGATTTGCTAATTTTGTGTAGTTGTAAAATGAAGGTTTTATGCATAATGTCTTTCATTTATGCTACCATCCCTTGAAATCTGGTGTACAGGTCCCTTCTGACTCAAATACAAGGCTAGTTATCAGTAGCTAAAGTCCCTCTTCATGACTTAATGCGCATTAAAGGAGGCACACCAGAGATGATCCATGAGCGATCATTCATATGCTTGCTGCTTGTGTTGTGCTTATTATAATATTGCTCACACTTGATGACTGCCTTTGATATTGTGTTCTAAGACACAAACTGCACCAGCTCATACGTCTCATAACTGTTCTTTATATTCAAAGGATAAAATCCTGTTTTTATACATTACATAAAATATTATCTACAGCTGAAAATCACTACACGTGCCTCCATCATGCTTCTGCCACATTTTGTTTTCCATTAAATGTTTGATGAACATGGAGTAAATGATCTGAGAAAGTTTGTAGGACATGTTGTGAATTCCTGATGTAGAACAAAAGGCAAGAAGACGTAGAGGGCAGCCAAGAGCTCTCACTACACTGTGTTCCAAATTATTATACAAAAATTGTTTAGAAGTGATAAGGTAAGAATTTTTTTGTTTGTCAGTTAAACTCATTGATGGTGATGTGTGTCAGGGTTCTTTATATCACTGTAAGCAATTGCAGACACCTGTGCTAATTAGTTTGGCAGGTGTGTCCAATGAAAGGCAAGACTACTTAAGAAGGCTGTCCCACATTATTAAGCAGCCTACATTTTTTGCCAAAATGGGAAAGAAAAAGGATGTGTCGGCTGCTGAGAAGCAACAAATTGTGGAGTGTTTAGGTCAAGGCATGACTACAATCAACATTGCCAAGACACTTCATCGTGATCATCGCACAATCAAGAAGTATGTAGCTGATTCACAGTACACACGTGTGCGTGCTGATAAGGGAAAATTGAGGACTCTTTCCTACAGGCAATTACGTCAGGTTAAAAGAGCAGCGACAAAAAAGCCTTGTCATAGCAGCAGACAAGTTTTTGAAGCTGCTGGTGCCTCCAACGTCCCCCGAACAACAAGATGCAGGGTCCTTCAGAGGTTTGCAGCTGTGCGTAAGCCATCCTGTCGACCTCCTCTATCCACTGCACACAAGCAGAAACGGCTCCAGTGGGCCAAACAATACATGAACACTGACTTCAAAACTGTTTTGTTCACCGATGAGTGCCGTGCAACGCTCGATGGTCCAGATGGATGGAGTGGAGGATGGCTGGTTGATGGACACCCCTTTCAAACACGGCTACGGCGCCAACAAGGAGGAGGTAGAGTAATGTTTTGGGCTGGAATCATGGGGAGAGAGATTGTCGGCCCCTTTAGGATCCCTGAAGGGATAAAGATGAACTCCATAGTGTATGTTGAGTTTCTCAAACAGCACTTCCTGCCACGGTTCAAGAAGAAGAACCGTGCATTCCGCAGCAAGATCATTTTCATGCATGATAATGCCGCACATAACACATCTGCATCTCTGGCTGCTATGGGCATAAAAGGGGACAAACTTATGGTGTGGCCCCCATGCTCCTCTGACCTCAACCCCATTGAGAACCTCTGGAGTATCATCAAAAGGAGTGTCTATGATGGCGGGAGGCAGTTCACATCTAAGCAACAGCTCTGGGAGGGTATTTTGTCCTCATGCAAAACAATTGAAGCAGAAACCATCCAAAACCTGACAAATTCAATGGACGAGAGAGTTCAGAAGCTCCTTTCGAAAAGGGGTCCTATATACAAATGTAACATCACCTAGAATAAAGTTTTGAGTTGAAAACTGTTTGATTTCAGTTTGTAATAACCTGCTAATGCTTATAATTTCAAAAATGACCATTTTTTTGTTCTTTATTAAAATGAAAAGGTTGAAAACTCTGCTTTGCATAATAATTTGGAACATGCATTTTGAGTGCAGTTTGAGTGTTTTATTTTTTAAAAAATATACTGTTATCATAAGCAGTTTGTACAAAAACCTTTCAATTGTACTCTAATAGTTATTTGACTGGAAAATTACAATGACTGCAATTCATATAGGTAATTTGGGAAAATCTGAGAAAATATTATTTGCATAATAATTTGGAACACAGTGTAGTAAGATTGTTGTTTGTCAAGTGAGTCCAGGGGATGGGTAGAGCAGGACGTCTGTAAGGTCCAGCTTTCGACAATAGCTGTGGAGTTGGAAGTGATCAGCGAGAGAACATCTTTTTGGCAACCTCTTTTATATAGTCTAGCAACTGTGGAGTCAAAGTGGTTGACTGCTATTGGACAACTTCTTCAGAGATCAAGCGTCCAACATAAAAAACAAGAAATAGGCCGATGCTATTGCATCGGGAGTGCGGTGAAATTAACATCTGTGTATGCTTAGTGTACAGCCGCGTCATTACCGCGCATGCACGGTTAGAGCAGGTAAAGCACGCAGTTGTGGCTGTTACTGCGCATGCACTAGGAATAAAGGTGACGTGAATGTCACTTGCGCAGCTGGTGCCTTATGGGATTCAGGGACAGCGGCCGGAAGTCCCAACTGGTGATTATATATATATATATATGTACACCTTGTAACCTGGGGGTGCAGAGGACCCCGCCAATGATGTTACACAGCACTGTAAATGAGCCGCGGGCACCACACAGCACAGTATGAGTGGCAGCTGCACTCTCTAGCAGCCAAGCCGCGCACTGCTCCTGCCTTATCTGCCGCAGCCTCTAGTTCGGGTGCTGCGTCCACTCCCGTATCATACCGCCCTGTCTCCGGGCAAAGACGTCTCACACTCACAGCGCGGCCTCTCCACCATATCCGGGGACTATATATGCTCCTGTACACACCAGTAACATAATGTACGGCAGGTCTCTCCTCGTAGCGGCCGCCGTTCTCCATGTACCCGCACACTGTATTTTTTTTAACTGAGCCTGATCCATCCCTGGCCCATGGTTTCGAGGGTCGGCCTCAAGGCATTTGTCCCGGATTATTTTTTCTTTCAGGTTAATTTCGCTTCTTCATCTTTTTTCACAACAGCGGCGGAAGCAGCAGCATACATACAGGAGGGAAGAAAAGGAAGAAGACGCGGCAGAGGAAGCGGAGTGGGGCAGAGTTGTGGCGGCAGATGTCACTCACGGGCAGCTGTGCAGTCAGTATGAGGGGCCGCTGCTGCTGCCGCCATGGACACTGAGCTCTCGGAATATTAGCGTGGCATTTATGTCTCATGGAGAACTATTGAAACGTCTGTCCAGGCCCGAAAGGGGCTATGGTGGAATGCTGGGAAGTGTAGTTCCCGGAGTCAATGCTAGCATGGGAGGCTGGTAATGTTCTGCGGCCATGTTGACTCCTGGCGAGGCAGTCAACGGAATTAAAGGGCCACAAACTGCGCCTGCGCAAGTGACATACACGTCACCACTATTCCCGAGCACGCATAGTAACGATGCTGGAATGCATAGTGTATGGAGTGGAGCAGAGCTGTGTGTGTACAGGGTGTACGGAACAGAGCCGCATGTGTATGGAGCGGAGCCGCGTGTGTACGGAGCGGAGCCACGTGTGTACAAGGTGTACAGAGCGGAACCATGTCTATACGAGGCATACAAAGCTAAGTCGTTAGTGTATGAAGCCTACGGAGTGGAGGAGTGTGTGTACGAGGTGTACAGAGTGAAGCCTCGTGTGTATGAGGTGTACGGAGCGGAGCTGCAAGAGTACGAGGTGTATAGAGCGGAGCCACGTGTGTACGAGGTTACGGAGCGGAGCCGCGTGTGAATGAGGTGTATGGAGCAGAGCCACATATGTACAAGGTTTACGGAGTGGAGCCATGTGTGTACGAGGTGTAAGGAGCGTGGCCGCGTGTATACAATGTGTACGAAGCAGAGCTGCATGTGTACGAGGTTTACAGAGTGGAGCCATGTGTGTACTGAGTGAAGTCATGTGTGTGCGAGGTGTACGGAGTGGAGCCGTGTATGTATGAGGCATACAAAGCGGAACCGTGTGTGTATGAGGTGTGCGGAGCCGTGCGTGTACGAGGTGTATGGTGGGGAGCATTCATACCTCCCAATCGTCCCGGAACCAGCGGGACAGTCCCGATTTTGAGAGTCTGCCCCGCTTCCCCGGCTGGGAGCTTACTTTTCCCACGGGCACAGGAGTATACCGCGGAGCCCCGAGGAGCACTTTAAAACTCGCACGTGACATTTCACCGGAAGTGACGTGCTGGAAGCTCAACAGAAATTAGGTAATTTCGGGAGGAGATTGAGATGGAACCATGGAGGCACTTCAAGGAATGCTTCAGATCCATCACCGTGCCCTCCAATGACAGCGTGGACATCGGGATCACCATGGAATCGGGTATGCCGGCCATGTGAGCGGATCATGAATCGGGAGGCTCAGGTAGGCATTACAATGGGAGTCGGGCTGCTATAGTCTCTTTATAGAATCTTTCTTTCTCTCTCTCTGTTCTTTCTTTCCCTCTCTAATCTTTCTTTCTTTCTCTCTGTTTTTTTCTTTCTCTGTTCTTTATTTCTTTCTTTCGCTGTTCTTTCTTTCTCTGTTCTTTCTTTCTCTCTGTTCTTTCTCTCTATCTCTGTTCTTTCTTTCCCTCTCTAATCTTTCTTTCATTCTCGCTCTCTGTTCGTTCTTTCTCTCTCTAATTTTCTCTCTCTCTGTTCTTTCTTCCTCTCTCTGTTCTTTCTTTCTCTCTGTTCTTTCTTTCTCTCTCTGTTCTGTCTTTCTCTCTCTGTGTTCTCTTTCTTTCTCTGTTGTTTCTTTCTCAGTTCTTTCTTTCTTTCTCTGTTCTTTATTTCTTTCTCTCTCTGTTCTTTCATTCTTTCTCTATCTCTGTTCTTTTTTGCCCTACCTAATGTTTCTTTCTCTCTCTGTTCATTCTTTCTCTCTCCAATCTTTCTTTCTCTTTCTGTTCTTTCTCTGTCTCTATTCTTTCTTTCCCTCTCTAATCTTTCTTTCTTTCTCTCTCTCTGTTCGTTCTTTCTCTCTCTAATCTTTCTTTCTTTCTCTCTCTGTTCTTTCTTTCTCTCTCTGTTCTTTCTTTCTTTCTTTCTCTCTGTTCTTTCTCTGTTCTGTCTTTCTCTCTCTGTTCTCTCTTTCTTTCTCTGTTCTTTCTTTTTCTCTCTGTTCTTTCTTTCCCTCTCTAATCTTTATTTTGCTCTCTCTGTTCATTCTTTCTCTCTCTAATCTTTCTTTCTCTCGCTGTTATTTCTTTCTCTCTCTCTGCTCGTTCTTTCTCTCTCTGTTCTTTCTCTCTCCCTCTGTTCTTTCTTTCCCTCTCCAATCTTTCTCTCTCTGTTCATTCTTTATCTCTCTAATCTTTTTTCTCTCTTTATTTCTTTCTCTCTCTGTTCTTTCTTTTTCCTCTCTCTATTCTTTCTCTCTGTTTACTTTCTTACTCTTTTTTTCTCTGTCCTTTCTTTCTTTCCTCTCTTTCTTTCTCTCTGTTCTTTCTTTCCCTGTTCTTTCTTTCTTTCTTTCTTTCTTTCTTTCTTTCTTTCTTTCTTTCTTTCTTTCTTTCTTTCTTTCTTTCTTTCTTTCTTGCTCTCTCTGTTCTTTCTTTCCCCTCTTTCTTTCTCTCTCTCTGTTCTTTCTTTTTCTTTCTTTCTTTTCTTTATTTTTCTTTCTTTCTCTCTCTCCATCCTTTCTCTCTCTCTCTGTTCTTTCTTTCTCTCTTTGTTCTTTCTCTCTTTGTTCTTTCTTTCTCTCTCTGTTCTTTCACTCTCTCTCTGTTCTTTCTTACTCTCTGTTCTTTCTTTCTCTCTCTCTGTTCTTTCTTTCTCTGTTCTTTTTTCTTTCTCTTCCTCTCCTTTCTTTCTCTCTCTCTGTTCTTTCTTTTTTCTCTGTCTCTGTTCTTTTTTTTCCTCAGTACCAGTTAGTGTGCCCATAGTACCAGCCACTGTGCCCTCAGTACCAGTCAGTGTGATCAGCAGTGCTAAATGGGTGTGGTTGGAGCGTGGATATGGGTGTGACTAGTTGTGAAATGGGTGTTGTTGGGGCATGACCTAAAATTTGCCGCAGCAAATGCGCCTCAGTCGTTGTCCCTCTTTCCCTTCTTCAAAAGATGGAAGGTATTGTGGTGGGGTATGACCGCAAGTATGCAATTTGCATATATGCAGTTACATGCCAACTAGATGTTCACAAATGTATTGAGCGAGGCCAGAGACATCTAGTCGGAATGTGGTGGAAGTATGCAAATCACATACTTGCAGTCACATTACCGCCAACTCATGGTGCCGACACCGGAGAAACCTCACAGTGCACACAACGTGAGGATTCACAAGTCTAAAGTCACATACAGTGACTTCAGACTTGTAGCCTAAAGCTGGACAACCACTTTAAGTGAAAGTTTTGAATGCGCTTTTAACACTACAGGTCCTTAAAAGGGATTGTCCAGTGCTGGACAACACCTTCTTAACAGTTAAAGCATACACTCAAGAATTTAAAAAACAAAACATAACATATATTCTCCAGTTCGGCATTGTTCCTCTGATGTCAGTGCTGTGTTCCCTTGCAGTGAAGTGACATTGTTAAGTCACGTGACCGCTGCAGCCAATCAGAGGCGATGATTGGCTACTGCTTGTACTCTAAGGCCGCACAACCCCTTTAATGTATGAAAATTAGTCTAATCATGATAAATAACCCTAGTAAATTAATTTTATGAACTAATAAAATATGCCAAGAATTTAATTTTAAATGGAAGAGAGATTTCTTAATATATCATTTCCTTTGGCCTTTTGAATTTGTACTTTTCTGGGGTTTACAAGGCCCATCTGCTTTTTTATTCACTACTGACTTCCAGTATAGTTTTTACATCCGGTACATTGATTTTCCATGGACTCTGCTTTTCACTGTCGCAGTTCTATGATCAGACCCCAGTACTGTCTCCTGTACGCCTTCTTACATAGAAATGGAAACAGATGCTAGTACAGCTAGATAGAAGGAAAATTATATTTGTGCACAGAATACGTTGCTTCTCCCTTATGCTGAAATCCGTTCCCCCTATTGATGAAAACAGACTTTCAGGACACTGGATCTCCTGAGCAGCGCGATGGCAGCTGGCAGTCGCTTCGCCGGCTCGTGTTTCTCCTTCGCTTTTTTGCTGCGTAATCCCTTTAATACAATAATGAATCTGTGTGCTGGGTTACACTGTCTGGATGGAGATTCTGGAGGACATAGACGTTTAACCCCTTATTCTATCTGGAGTTGTGTGCTACCTGCTTCTTTTGGTCTGGATTCACATTTTTTCCTAAATCATTCAGTTTATATGCCATTTTCATTCATTTAGCTTCAGTGTTATTGAAAATCATCAGTAATTAAATGAGTTACGTGTCGCGCTACAATATACGGCCCGCGCTCCCTTTTCTGATATGTGAATTCTCGTCTGTCTGACCTAGATGCAGAGTTCGGTGAAAAGCTCTTTGTTGGGTATTGATCCCCCCCGTATCGTTACACCCTGTAGATGGCACTGTTGTCTTTTCAGTTTACAAGAAGGTTTAATGATGGCCTCGGATCAGACAATCATAGCGGCTGCTTCCCCTCATTAAAGAATCAATAGGCTTTAGTGCCAATAAAAAGTGCCTTGATTTATCGTGAAATATGAAACAATTAATTGTTTGTTAATTATAATTTCTAAAGGTCATGCACTGGAAACTCCTGGGCGGAATTATCAATATGTCACAGCCGTAGGGTTGGCTTTAGGCCAAGTTCACACATTTTGTCCGTACTTAGTTCTGTATGAATGGATTGGTACAGTTGTGTATGACATATGTACTTACCTCTCATTTCATAGAGGTCTGGCAGGAGGCCAGCTTCCTGCTCGCTTTGAGTCCTGGACTTTCAAATTGTCTGGATTTGCAAAATACAATTTTAACGTGGAGTACATGTACTGTACATGTATGAATTTTGGGACTAAGGAGTCAATGGATATCATGTGCAGTATATGTTGAGGTTCGTCATATCGATAATAGTCTATAATGGCGGTATGTTTCGGATATTCTCTTTCAAATATGCCACCAACATGGAGGAGATATATGCTCTTCTGATACCATATCCTGTACCATACCCAACATGTAGGCACTGATTCAAAAGTCCCTGAATCAGCAAAGCTTTTATACCAGAAAACCAATGTAAAAATCTGCACATTTTTGGGCAACATGAGGCTGTGTGAAAATTTGTTTTTGTTTATTTACCCTACATTTTTGCCCAGCTCTCATAAATTATGTGAAACTGAGGCATGACAAAGGTGGTGAGCCCAGCTTGTTAAATTCCTGATGAATGGTGGCATTTGTTACTCCACAAATCTTACTCCAGTATCTACCACTTCGCCCCTCACCAAGATTCATTAAGAAGCGTGCACCTCTTAATAAATCAGGCACCTCGTTCTCCAACTTACCCCATCACCAAGACCTGTGTAAAAATACTGGTGTTAATGAATTTGGGCCATAGTGTAAAAACTGTGGCTTTGATTCTTCAAGACCAGTGTGAAAAACGGTGGAGTGGTGCAGTACGAGGTGCCTGATTAATTAATGCATCAAGTGAGAGACAAAGTGCATCAGGCACTGGAGTAAGATTTGTGGCATAAGGAACGCACCGCTCGTCATGAATTACATGAGCTGGGTCACCACGCTTCATCATTCCCCCGTCCTGCCTCAGATCCATCCACTTTTTCAGAGCTCGACTAAAATGGCTTAAAAACACCAAAGTTTGGAAATCCGTTTTGCAAAATTTAGTTGAATTGGGGCCTATAATTTTTGCAGCATCTGTGATGCCAACTTTGTATAGAAGCAGTTCTGGCTAAGCAACCATTACTTAATGACTGTAAGACTAGACAATTACACGTATGTGCTACTAACTGCCCTTAAAAAATGTACAGTAATATGTACACATCACTTTCTTATCATATGTAGCATAACAGATGGATATGCATTAAATGCCTAAACAGGGAATGTACTTAGGTGGCTTTGTATCTCCCTATATAATATACTGGAAAGTCACCTATTGCACACAGCCTACTATCATTATTGAGCCTCTTGACAAACTAATTTCTACTTTCCCAAGGTGCTGTCCGCACTGTTGGCTTTGCTATATCCTGGTGCCTTTTTGCCAATCCACTTTTGCTGTTTCAAGCAGATGATAGCCATACACTCAACTTTGCAACACCCAGTTGCCTGTCAGCCATCTAGGCTGTGCCATTCCAATGTGTTGTCTGTACACATCTTCTCTGCGGCAACAAGGTACATGTATGTCTTCATGACTCTGATGTTCCAAGGTGCTACCCACACAATTGACTCTACTGTATCAAGTACTTATCTGCGAACTAGGCTCTGTTGTTCCAAGGTGCCGTCATCACACTCTGCTGCATCAAGGTAATGTTGTCTTCACTACTTTCATACTTTCATACTCCAAGGTACTGTCTGCACAGTTTTCCCACTTCAAGGTACAGGTCTGTTTACATGACCCTACTGTTCCTAGGTGCTGTTTGCACACTTGGCTTCTGTTTATCAAGATGCCTTTCTGTGCACAAGGCACTGCAGTCCCAAAAATCCTCAATACTTATACTGTCCTTCTGCTTAAGAAGAATTCAACTCATTTGGCTCTGCTACTTTAGCATTCCCAGCTCTACTGGTCAAAGTAGAATTTGGCATGTGCAACTTTACTGATATTTGCTGTTCCATGTACCATCTCGCCTATTCAACATCTGATGCTGACCTATGACTTAGAACTGCAAACTTGTCCTATCAATATAGAGCTAACTAGCGACTGAAGAAGAAAATCTTCCAGTTACAGTGTGAATAGGATAATCACCATTCCACTAACCATGGCTTCCATTCTGATAAAAGTGGTGAATTTATATAATCGATTCAGATTTCTGGTCAGAAATACTGATCTATATTCATTATGTTCTGTTTCTCTCAAACTGTTCTTATATGACAATGCGTCCTTTCTCACTTCCAGTAAACACTCACTTTCTACTTTGTCCCCTGCTGCTTGCATCTGCATGGGGTGGTTCCTGGTGTTATCATCTGACCCCCCCGGTCACATGTTCGCTGTTACACATATTCCTTGACGTGACCGGTGGGGTAGAAACCAGCTCATGGTCAAAGCATCCGTTATGGTGGGGACTTGTATTTATACAATTTCCTGCTAGGATGACACTACCCCCAGATGAAGGCTCATTGCCGAAGCGCACGTCGAGGCTGGTGCCATTCCAGCAGGAGAGCACTGTTTGATGGGTTTGTGCCTAGTTACATTTACCTTTTGTATATATGCATTATACCTGTATCATACCGTTCTTATACTCACCTTTATGTTATCATATGCATTACATGTGATGTCCTCTCTCTTTTCTCACTGTTGTCCCCATTTTCCTGTTTTTTTCTTTTTAAGCAATAAAGTTTTGATATGTATCTCATACTTATGGGCTTATAATAGTTATCCTTCCTCCTCAGTTTTGTTTCAAGAGGGTAATGACTGTTCCTGTGCTGTTAAGAACTAGGGCAGTTAATGCAAGGATAATTGTCTTATTCTTTTGCTTTTTACCCCATATTCTGCACATCTTGTATTAGTTTGTAGGATTATCTTTAAACTGCACTTTAAACAAATCTTTACTTATCACAGCAGTGCCTTTCCAACTAGACGCACACGCAGTAGCAGAACGCAGAACTACTGAGACATCGCTGGCAAAACAGAGGCGCTAATCTTCCAGCCCATGAGAGTAATTCTTCTGCTGAGGACTAATTGCTTGCATAATTCCAGTATATGTAATTGTATCAGGTAGACTTGGTCATTGTATGAGGCCTTCAAATGCGTGTGGTCTCCAGTGGTCAGTAACATCGTTTAGAAACAGCATATGATTTGTGTTTGATTTACAAAAAAAAAGATTTATTATAGTAATGTGCATTTCATATCGCGGAATACAATAGCGGTCTTCAAGCCAGTCGGTTCATGTCCTTTGCAGACTTTCTGGTAACCTCTGCTGTGAATGTTTTCAGCCACAGGGACAACACGGACAAAATGCCTTTCTTAAAACATGGCCTCGGAGAGCCTGTGAGCTGACAAAAAAAGGCTGTGGGGGAAGGTCGGATATAATAAATGCTTGGCAGGAGCATTAGAGTGTATTACTTTCCTACAGACGATGTGGCGCTGCTGAAAGCTGTGTGCTGAATGTTGAATTTCTAAAAAGAGTAGCAAATACATGGACGCCTCTCAGTAGTACACATGATGTTAGTTTACGTCTGTGTTTACGTGAGATTGCATTGTAGCTGGCCGTTATGGTCATCTATCAGTAGCAGTATGGGGGCAGTTCACTAGTAAGGCCACAAAGATGCTGGCTCTGTAGGGGGCACGCTGCATCTAGCACTGTATGAAGAGCACCTGACTGGTTTTTTAACTCCTATAGATTTGTATGGAGCAATAATGAACATGCTCATGATGTACTGCCTCTTCTTCCTTCTTGTCATTAATGTAAGCTCCAATTCTTCTGCCTCAGTCTATCCCTGTAATAATGTATGCAAATTGCCTCTTCAAACAAAGAGGACTTGTACTCTATAGCGCCACCTATTGGAAGTAGCGATCCTACAAGTCACAATCAACCCTTTAACGAGTCTTGTAATATGACTTAGGATAAAAGCCAAATCAGAATCTCCATTTGCAGACACGGTGTTTCGGACTATTGGTCCTCGTCAGTGCAAAGTAGGAGAGATCTGATTTGGCTAGATGAGAGGCTCTGGACTGGGGTCTGGGGGGTAAGGTTTCTCCTTGTGGAGAGTGACATACCAGCTCTGGCGTGTCGAGGTAAGGAGGCTTATTCGCCGTGCAATGCTCCTCTGGGAAATTTTAATAATGTAGGCACATATTACTGCCTCTATCCTCTCCTTAAAACCACTTTCTCTGACTTTTGATGTGCAGGGAACAAGGTGGGGGGGCAAAGACTAAAAGGAAGGGTCAGGTCAGTCACAGCTTTTATAGGGCATCCTGGCACAGCTTGTACTGCCTCACTGTGTATCCCTTTAACTAATATAGACACAAATATTAATGCTTTTTTGTCTCTCCGTGTATTGAAATAGGCACGTATAGCACTGCCTCTTCTTTTTTTTTATAAATTATATAGGCAAAGATTGTACTGCCTGCCTGTTTCTCCCTCAAGTGAAGTAGGCACAAATAGTCCTGCCTCCCCTCTCTCCTTATCAATTATATAAGCACAGATTATACTGCCTGCCTTTTTCTCCCTCAAGTGAAGTAGGCACAAATAGTCCTGCCTCCCCTCTCTCATTATCAATTATATAGGCACAGATTATACTGCCTGCCTTTTTCTCTTTCAAGTGAAGTAGGCACATATAGTTCTGCCTCCCCTCTCTCCTTATCAATTATATAGGCACAGATTGTATTGCCGGCCTTTTTCTCCCTCAAGTGAAGTAGGCACAAATAGTCCTGCCT